>JAAALK010001493.1:0-11073 GCA_019279435.1 Zizania palustris | reverse complement strand
CTCCGAAGCCCTTATAATTTGCTCTGAAGTAATAGGGGCTGAAGAAGCTAAAAAAAATACTCAAGTTAATCTTTCTTCGAAGTAAATATGTATTATGCATGTTGGTTTCGAAGTTACCTGCAGGGCTCGAAGTATAGTTTATCTTGCGAAGACCGCCTTCCGAGTCATCTTCGAAGACGATAGGCCAGTTGGCCATCAACGGAGAAATTTGAAGTCCGATGAACTCTTCGGCTAAGTCCCGCATGCTCAACCTTTTGCTGATTTTCTAAAGCAAGTTGAGGCGAGCTTCGAGTTGACCTTCGTCAGGTTGCACTAAGGCTTCCTTCCGGAACTGGATTTCCTTGAGGGGACCAGCCAGAGGACTACCCACTCCAACTTCAGCATAAAACCACCTCAGAACCCAATCGGTGTACCATCTAGCATTGATGGCCTTGGCAGGGAATTGCAGTGCATATTCATCACGAAGCCTAAAATTAATGCTTCCAAAAGAAACTACCACCTTTTCACCTCCGGAGCCTACGAAGGTCTTCGGCTGACAAGTCGCTCTATGCAACGCAGCGAAGATTTCAGCCCTCCCCTCACAACCTTCGGCTCTCAGTGCCCACTCGAAGATGGCTAGTCTGGCTACAGCATTCGGAGACAGCTGGGGGAGGGTTACGTGAAACAAGTCAAGGACTTCGGCCAAGAAATCTACAGCAGGGAGGCCCAAGCCTGCTTCGAAAAAAGCTTCGAACACTACGACTTCTCCGGGCCTTGGTGATGGATTGCCTCTTTGCCTGGTTTCCGAACCATTACCCCATTGCTAATCTTACCCCCTGCTGTGATTGCCAAGGACTCTCTTTTGCAGGTCGAAGGTCCCAATTCAAAGGACTGATCCAAATATTTGGTCGATGGAGGGCACAGACCTTGGTCATCGGGGATTTGGGGATTTCTCCCCCCTGCCGCCATGACATTGCCGCCTGCCTCGAGGATGCCGCCGCCAATGTTGCCGCCGCTGCTGCTGCAGCTGCCTGCTGCCGAGCCAAGATCGAAGGCGGCGCAGATCCTTTGGTCTTCACCATCGCGATCGCCGGATTACTCAGAGAATGGGAACTAGGGCTCAAGAACTCGAAAGTTAGGGCTCAAGAACTCAAGAACTCAAAAGGCTTTTGACTGGGAGCGAGCGGTGAAAAGGTAATCGAGTAAGTTCCAGAGTTCTTTATTTATAGCCTAAAACTTTCCGTTTGTTACCGTTTGGGCTCTGCCCTTTCGCATTCCCGCCTGTTATTTTCCTCCGAAAATAACGCCTCGTATAACTCCGTTAGAAACAGAAACTAACGGCTATATTTTCTAAGTCTAAAAAGACTTTCGAACTTCCTGAGTCAGTTCTAAGATAGTTCGAAAAGTAATTACCTTATGACTGATTCGAAGTTCATATCTTCATGTATTTCGGAGATAAAAACAAAATCAATAACCCCTATGATTGGTTATCTTTTCTTTCCGTATACTGCTCTCCTAACGTTACAGGTCGAACGGAGAAGCGTATTCGAGGGGCTACTGTTGGGGGAAAATATCCCATCTTCGGAGTTATTGCCAAAGCAACATGAAGACAGCCAACCAGTTCGAAGATAGTCCGAAGGTCATCTTCGAAGGTGGCTTGGAACCTCGTTCGGAGTCCGAAGACTGGCATTGGTTCGAAGTATATCTTCGAACCAAAGCCTTTCAGGATCTTTTCTGCCAGCTAAGATGGAAGACTTATCTTCTATCCTATTAGATTAGTCTTTTACCATTTTAGCCCTATTAAGGAAACCAAATAGTTTCCTTAATGTCGGTTGTAATAGAGGGGTAAATAGGTCTTTTCCTTAATGTTTGGGCCTATAAATACCCCCATTTTACCCTGTAATAGGGACCGATTACAAGTGAATCAATACACACTTTCGAACTATTCTAAGTTATTATCCTTTCGGAGGCTTAGAACAGTTTGCTTCGCAAACACTTCGTTTGTTAGTTCTTTTCTACAGAAACCTGTTAGCGTAATCTTTTACGCCAACATCTGCTTTACCCTGATTCCCCTCTTTGCATCTTTTTATCTCCTTGATGCCTGCATTGTCAAAGGGGGAGAAATGGTCTACATGATGCTTTTGGATGTTTTTGGATGATTGCTTGATTAACGGGGAGAAATGGCTTTCATGTTGCACTAAGTTGCTTTTGATGCTTTTGCCTTGCCTTGCATAAGGTTTTTTCCCAAGCGGGGAGATCTTTTCCCAAGTAACATGGTTTGCTCTTTTATGAGTTTTATGGTCACTTGTGCTCGTAACTTGCAATCCTCATCATGTCTTTGCTTGGGGTTGTCAATGCACTCATCAAGGGGGAGATTGTGAAACCAATGGTGGTTTCGGTCTGGATGATGAGTGATTGATAAGGATGAGCATTTGAGAGATTGAGTGAAGTGTTGGTTGGAGTGCATCGAGGGGTTCGATGTAAAATGGAGGAGTGTGTGTCGAGAGTTTCGGCGGTGTGTCACGTTCTTGTTTTGGCTTGTCTTGGATGTGCAGGGTGGAGATGCTGACCGACTGTCGACAGCGAGTGATCAAGGGTAGTGGGGATCTCGATGCCGGATGATCAGGGAGACTGGGCGAAGTTGGAGAAGATCTCAAGTGTGCACGAAGAGACCGAGCAAGACTTGGATGGACGGTTGATTGCGATGACATGACGACCGGGTTTGCGAGAGGGAGGCCAGGGCAATCATTTAGGCGGCTCGAGGGGATCCAGAGCAGAAGCTGCTTGATGGCGCTCAGAGTCGCAAAGCGGT
Organism: Zizania palustris; assembly: GCA_019279435.1. NCBI lineage: Eukaryota > Viridiplantae > Streptophyta > Magnoliopsida > Poales > Poaceae > Zizania > Zizania palustris. The sequence goes on along the minus strand of JAAALK010001493.1, from coordinate 8,282 downwards.
GTCGCGAGTCGAAGGGTTGAGACGCTTTGTCTGTTTTTGCTAAAAACTGTCGCACATCTAGTTTTGTTAATTTTAATAGTTTGAAGTCTTTTTACTTTGAGTCAATGTGTAATAAAAGTTAAGTGACTAAAGTAACTGTACTCTTTTGGTATATTTTTCAGAATTTCTTAATTCTAAAATATATTACAAGGAATAGGACCTATGTCTAATATTTGATTTCTAGGGGGTTCTTTTCAGAAAATACCCTCTATGGTTGGCCTATAAACAGAGGACCATATCCATGGGCAGGTAGAGAATTTTTGGCTATTCTTTTGACTGAACCAAATATCAATTTTATACAAATTCTTGCTGCTTTTGTGTTTGGATCAATTCTGAGTATTCCTGTTCACCATCTGGCAAAGGAACAGTGCAGTGACTAGATGAGAGAATTCCTGGCACAGGTATGGATTTAGACTGAAATCGATATTGAGAGTTGTTTTTTGGTGAATCTACTGCAGAACTTGTTGTTGATGTTTATACATCTTTTGTTGAGGATGTTTTGAATGATCCATTTTCGAAATTTGCAACTGGTTTCTGTGATTCTGGTTGATTCTTTTGCGTGGTACATCTGTTTCTATTTTAGAGCAGTTATGTTTTTCTCTGAGTTGTGCAGAACTCCCTTTAGGTGTTTGAGAAAATGGCTGGTTGCAGTTTGATTTAGTCATTATCATGCTAGATCAAGTAGAGTACTCCTAGAACAAATTTATTCATAAAACTCTGAGAACACTTGATTAGGAGAAGGGTTTTTGGTGTGATTACCAGAATCTGGACAGAGCCTTGGTTTGATATACTTTTGTCTGCTATTTGAACTGAATCTGTTTGAGTAGTTTGATCTGTTTTCAGTATTTTCCTTGTTTTCTGAAAAAGCTGTTCATGGGAAAGCCTCAAAAGTATTGCTCCATATCAAGTGCAATCCAATGTTGCTTCTCAATTTCAAAAGTTAATTTGAATTGAAGTTTTGATTGCTTGCTTGTTCATTGTCTGAAGTAATTGATACTCATAATCTTTAGCCAAGCATCTCACTGATGTTCTACTTCTTTGATGCTGAAATTACACAAATAGAATTGATAGTATCTGAAGGATGATCTCAGTTAGTTTTCATTTTGTTTAAACTGAATATACTTGTTTTGATGTTCAAGTGCCTAAGTAACTTTTGCAGTTGGTTTGTTCATAATTTACAGCAGTACAGTTGTGTTTGAACTGTTCTGAAATTCAAATCAGAAACTAGAGCTGTTCTTTGAAGCTTTTGAATACTATAGATTGTTTTCAGTTTTGTCAATTCTGAATATGTTTTCTGTTTAGAATTTCAATTCAAATTCAGTGATATATTTCTGAACTGAAACTTGTTTTCTAGGCCAAATCAAATTTGTTTAGTTCTGATAAAATTAGATGAACTGTTTTCAGTGAATTAATTTCAGCTCTGAATCTGAAACTCGGGTCTGAAGTGGATAGTTTTCAGAGAATTGATTTCAGTTCTAAATATAATTAATTCAGTACAGTTTTGTTTGAAATCTCAAGATTGATTCAGTTCTGAAAACTAGTGTTTCAAGTTCTGATTTCATGTTCAGTTTCTGCTGATTGCTAAATAGTGTTGTTGCTTCTGTTGTCTGAATTTAAACTGTGAATACTGTTCATCTTATTGTGAATTTCAGAAGTTGCATTTTCAATTGAAACTATTTGAATCTAGTTAAACTGTATTTGATAGTCTGATTTAAATCTGCTAGAACTGTGCTTCACTCAAGTAGTTTTCAGGGATAAATCAAATTGTGAAAATAATTTTTTGTTGAAAGTTCTAATTCACCTGAAAACACTGTATACTTTCAGAATTGTACTCTGTTTCAGGTATCTGTTTGAGAGTGTACTTGATCACTTTGCTAAGTTGTTCAGAACTCTTTCATCTTCTAAAATTAAGTTTCAGCTTCAGTTCTGAATTGTCATTGAAACACAGTACTGTTTTTTGTTAAATTTGAAATTTGATTCAGGTTTATAATTGAGGACTGTTTTGAGTCATTGCATGCTGAACTTTCATATACTTTATTGTTATCTACTTTTCATTGTCCAATATTCAGAAGTGAGTGTTTTAGTTTTCAGAAATATTAATTCTGCAGAGTTTGTTCAAGGTAGTGATTCATTATTCAAATACTTTTGAAACTAAATCTGATACAATAGTTGAATGTGTTTTATTGATTGGAATTATGAGAACTGAAATTGAATCGAAAACCTGAGTCTGTGTTCAGTTTTGAATATAGTATCACAATTTAGATTCAGGAAGTTTTCAGAAATTGTGTGATAAAATTGATTAGAACTGAAATTTTCAGAATTGAAATTGAATAGAAAACCTGAATCAGTAATCTGTTTTGAATATAGTGCAACTATTCATTTTCAGGATCTTTTCAGAAATCTTGTAACTCAATTCATTCATCATCTAATATCAGATTTTGAAATTGGTTTTAGTTTAAATCTGTTTTCAAGTGATCATCAAGTTTGATATTGCAATCTCTTGGAGGTGCGTTGGGTGATTTGAACAGGCCATCCTATTTATGAGAATTTGTTGAGGCGCCTATACACCCCCCTCTAGTCGCCATTCCGATCCCACTGGCGATGTTTAGGAGATTCGGTTTTCGGAGGCTGCTTATCCAACTCTGATTGCAAGTGTACCCCATGTTCGTCACATACACAGTAGAACAGACCGGAGTACCAGGAAAGCCATCGCATCTCCAGCCTCGTCATCCATGTCCGAGACCGCATATGACCCTATCGGTCAGACCGACCCTTGGGCCGATCAGTACGGAATATGCCAGCCTTAGCAGCCGACAACAATCGGTCAAACCGGCCATCAGGACGATCTAACTGGCTATTACACTGTTAGTCAGACCAGCCCTATGGCCGGTCAGACCGCCCCTACCACCTATTACTCATCGCCTCCCCCTGTGCCTACGCTACCCTTTTCCCGCGCTGCCCGCACCTCCTGCTCCCGCGCACCTGTATAGACCCGAGCACGTCCCATATCACAAGCCAGCACGAGAGGAGGAGTCGCACGACCGACACGCTGAGATACCACCACGTGTCACGCCCCTCACGAGAGACGCGCATAGGCAAGCGGCATAGATGACATCGAAGAGCGAATCCGCGCACTATTTTGGGAACATGCTGGTTTCACACCTAGGGATCCGCGCACAATGGGGATGGGATCCTGGTCAAGCTTCATCTTAGGGTTGGTATCAACCGAAGCATCCCAGGGATTCCAGGTTCCGTACCCGAAGCATCCCAGGGTCGAAGGTGGCCCAGGGTCGCAGGTGACCCAGAGTCGAAGGTGGCTCAGAGCCGAAGGTGGCTCACATTATCACAGGTTCGGTGAATCCACACCAAATATCCATTTTCATTACAGAATCAAGCTCAGAAGCCTTGCTTCGTTATCCAAACACGCTCTGAATCCTTGCTTCGCGTGTCAAAATCTCATATACGCCTAAGCATGTCGAAGTCATGCTTCGCTTAAAATCTAAGTGCGTTTCGGAGCCTTGCTCACGCCAAGATCTAAATCCTAGCATGCCGAAGCATGCTTCGCTTAATTTGGCTACGCTGAAGCCTTGCTTCGCTCCAAATTAATGCATTCGAAGCCCAAAAGAGGCCTTCGTTCGATGTGTTCTAAGCGTTCGAAGCCAACAAAGGCGCACCCCTCCGCATTTTTATTGCCCGCACCAGCAACGGCTAAGTCCCTAGCTGCCACGAGCAAGGGGGGAAGCATGTATGCGAGGTGTGCGAATGTCATACGCAGTACGAGCGTTACAAGCTAAACGTTCGAAGTCTTCTGATAATGCGAAGCATGCAGACGAAGTATGCAAATACAATAAACTCCATTGAATGATAATTGAGAAGTATGTTACAAATGTACTTCGAACACAAAACTACGAGTAGTCTGTATCTAAGCCTAAGAAAAAGCAAGCTCGAGGCCCCAGCCCTCGCTTGCCCTTCTTTCGGCCAGGGCCCCCTCGGCTGGACGAAGCCTCGTCGGAGCCTGCTCTCCCACGTCCGGTTCGTCCATGCCCCGGAGCCCGCAGACCTCGCCTTCCACTTTGCAGGTCGCTCCAAGTCTGTGAGGCAGGCGGCGCCGTATCGAAGGCAGAAAAGTCTAAAGCTTCGTCGCCCAACAAGGTCGTTCGTGAAGGCAAAGGTGAAGAACTCGAAGGGACTCTGTCTTAACGATGGCCAGCAGATCCTGAACTACTTCGGGGATGGCTTCGCCGTCAGGCCCCCTCGGAAGCTTAAACCAAGGGGGACCCTCGGACCTAGCTACCTCGAGGACTGCCCACAACTGGCGAAGTTCTTCAGAATCCTCAAGTACTTCGAAGTCAACATTCGGAGACAAAGCCTGGGAAGGTATAAACCACCCCCGCATTCATATTAATAAACTGACAAGTTTTTACAAAGCCTACAGCTAAGAATTACAAGGAGCCTAAGGAGATCTATACCTTCGGAGGCGGAGGTGTCGATGTCGAAGGCCGATTTGGCGAAGCAAGTGCTTTGACTCGGCGAAGGTGAAGGGCCTTCTGAAGCTCGAGGAATGCTTCACAGCCTTGGGCCTTCCAAGGCTCCTGAAGCCGTCGCCAGGCTCCGCGGACATCTGTCGGAGGCGTCACCAAGTGTTGGCCCCCGAAGGCCACCGGGGTCGGGGAGGTTGCTTCTTCGAGGTGGTTGCACCCCGCGTCGTGAAGCATTTGCAACACTCCTTGGCCCGCCACTCGGCCGGCCATCAAGGCGAAGCCCTTTAGAGACTGCTCCACCGATGAAGCCACCACCTTCAAGAATGCGGCACGGTCCCCAATTGGATCCAGATCACCGAAGTCCGGAGCTCGACATTCGGTCCCTATTTGTTGTAGGACCTCGGTCAGGCTCAGAGTGGCTTCGTCGAGGTTGTCAACAACGAAGGTCTCAAGTGACTGAGCCCGTTGGCGGAGTTTGGAGTTCTCCTTCGCCTGCCGGGCTTCGGCGTCCTTCACGGCTTTAAGCTCCGCGCGGAGCCTATCGATCTCCGAGGCCAAGGCTTCCTTAGCCTTGTCGGCCTCGGCCTTCGCCGCCTCCGCCTCAGCCCTCGCCGTCTCGGCCTCGCCCCTCGCCGCATCGGCTGAAGCTTCGGCCCGCCTTCGCTTCTTGGCTTCCACCGAAACTTCGCGTCGGAGGGCCTCTTTCTCCTTTGCCAGGTGTGTCATCCGCCTGTCCGCAGAAGTCGAAGCTGTTGCGTTCAACGCGAAGGCCTAAAAGAATTCAAGAAATCATAAGTGTTGATCAAAGACTAAAGAATAACTCGAAGGTTGCGCCAGGCTTCGCTCACCTGGATAAGAGCTTCGTTCGCATTGATGAAGAGTTCCATGGGGTTCGAGCGGCTGAGGTGAGCCACCAAGGCCCCCGCCTCCACAGTTGCGCAGCCCTCGTGGAAGCTGTTGATGGTCGCCTCCATCACGGCCCCCTTCGGCCAAAAAGGCCGGACAATCTCCTCCGCCGCAACCGCCTGCGCAGGCTTCGGCATGGGCGGGCTTAGCTCCACCACCTCGACGTCCTCGTCGCTTTGAGGGTCCCCTTCGCCGCGACCGCTGCCTCCGTCTTCTTCAGACGAGGAGCTATCGAACTCCGAGCTGCTGCTGCTGCCGGAGGCCTCTGCTGGCTTCGCCGGGGTGGACCTCACGCCGGCGTCATCCTCTGCAGGCTTCGTCGTGGTGGGCCTCGCACCGGCATCCTCCTCTGCAAAAGTCTAAGTCATAATCCGCATATTGAAGAGAAGAATGTTTGAAGTAGTTACCTTCATCAGAGATTTCTTCGAAGGTAGAGGGGTCAACAAGCGCCCCCAGTCCTTTTGTTGCGAAGCTGACGCGTCGGCCTTCGCGCCCAAAGTCGTCGCTGTCGAAGCCTTCGCTACCTCCTTAGCAGCCGGAGCACTCGTGGGCTTCGCTGCTGTTTGAGGGTCCGAGGCCGCTGCCTCCTCGGAGTAGAGGCCTCGGTTGCGGGGACCTCCGGCTGAGCCCTCGAAGATTCGGGCTCGTCGTCATCCCCTCTCTTCCTCTTGGCACCGGCCGTCAAAGCTGCGAGGTGGGAGAAGTCCGGCAGGGCAGGGACCTCTTCATAGCCAAGTAGGGTCCACACCCTGTTCCAGTGCTCCTAGGACCCCATCGAAGCTAGCCGTTGAGCTTTCTCCGCCGGTGTCGGAGCCCCAACAACACGCTCCGCCGCCGCGATGGCCTCCTCCGGAGTCCTCACTTCAAGATGGGCTTCAGAAAAGTTCAAGTCAGAGTGAAGTTTTTGCGAAGTATGAAAGTGGAAAGGTTTCGGAGCCTTATAGAAGCGTTCGAAGGCCAACTCGTTCAGGCTCCCTTGGCCCGAAGCTTGGAAGAGCCCTTCCGGCCAAGAGCACGCAAGGGGGCTGAGCTGGAGGGTGATGAACTCCTCCACGAGGTCCCTCATGCTCATATTCGCGGCAACCCTCGAAGGAGCGAGATCCTCGAGCGAAGGGTGTCCGGGCTGGTCTTCACAACCCCTTCGCGCCGATATGAGATGAGGGCATTGGTACTTCGAAGGGGAGAGTTCGCGCCGACGGAGGCATATAACCACTCTTGATCCCACTTCGAGTACCATTTACTATTGACAGCCCTCGCCGGGAAGGCGTCCTGGTATTCCCTCCGAAGCTGGAAGTTTGCGCTGCCAAAGGCCAAAGCCCTCTTGACGCGGTCTGTGCCCTCCCTCGGCTTCGGTTGGCAGTTGGCGTCATGAAGGGCGACGAAGACATCTGCGCGGCCCTCGCAACCTTCGGCCCTCATGGCCCATTCGAAGACAGCAAGTCTCGCCACGGCGTTGGGCGAAAGCTGAGGAAGCTCGAGGTTATAGGCCTGGAGGACTTCACTCAGCATCCCCACTACTGGCAGCCCGAGGCCGGCCTCGAAGAAGGCTTCAAACACTACCACTTCATCAGCCCGAGGCCTCGGTATGGCCTCCGACTTGTCCGGGACTCTGAGTTGAATCTTCGCTGCAATTCTCCCTTCGCAGGCCCTCTGAACAGATTCCTCCGTGGAGATCGAAGCCCTCATCTCTAGCGTCTGCTCAAATTTGTCGGATGGAGTCCGAAGGTCCCTCGGCCCCAGCTGGCTCGGCGTAGGCTTCGCTGCCGCAGCCGCCGCTGCCTGCGGTTGGGCGGGGCTCGAGCTCGGGCCCAAGGCCAAGGCCTTCGAACCTGCCTTCTTTGGCATTTTTGTGGGACTTCGGTGCGAGGGGCTAAAGCCAGCGAGGGGTGCTTCGTGCGAAGCCAAGGAGGAGAAGAAAGCAAATGAGAGTGTGCCGAAGCCGCATGCGGTAAACCCCTATTTATAGGCGGTAAGAATTCCGACGGTTCGTCGGCCGAACCCACTGGCAGGTGGGCCTCCAGTGAAGGCGAAGCGGCCCAGCGCGAGGTAACGGTCAATTTTCTAGCCGTTGCGAAGCCAGTTGATCTCCCCGAGGTCATTCTGCCAGCTGACGCAGGCAATTATTACCCGTGAATTTCGAAGTCACCTTCGGTCCAAGCTCCGAAGGCCTGTTGTCCCTGAAGTTGTAATCTTGGTCATTTGTCCCAAGGGCGCGCACACCCCTTCGTCCCGAAGGCCTGCACGCGAGGGGCTGCTGTTGGGGGAATAAGTTTCCCTTGAACAGGGGCCAAATGACGTCAGCCTCCAGCAGCCTTTGGCCCAGAGCCCAACACTTTCGAAGCCTGTTCCTTTCTGAAGAAATTATTTCCAAGCCTCAAGGCCCAGTTCAGAGCCCCGGTTCGGAGGCCCCGGTTCGAAGCCCCAGTTCGGAGGCCCAGTTCGGAGGCCCCAGTTCGGAGGCCCCAGTTCGGAGGCCCAATTCGGAGGCCCCAGTTCGGAGGCCCAGTTCGGAGGCCCCAATTCGGAGCCCCAGTTCCGAGACCCCAGTTCCGAGACCCGGTTCGGAGCCCCGGTTCGGAGCCCCTGTTCGAAGCCCCCTGTTTGGAGGCCCAGTTCGGAGCCCCAGTTCGGAGCCCCAGTTTGGAGGCCCAGTTCGGAGGCCCAGTTCGGAGGCCCCAGTTCGAAGCCCCATTTCGGAGCCCCAGCTCGGAGCACTAGTTCGGAGCCCCGGTTCAGAGCCCCTGTTCGGAGGCCCCAGTTCGGAGCCCCGGTTCGGAGCTTCGGCCCTACTCCGAACCCAGAAGATATTTACACCCCGCTACAGTGTAGAAGTCATACCAGGGGCCCCTCTGCCCA
>JAAALK010001492.1:0-10990 GCA_019279435.1 Zizania palustris | reverse complement strand
AACGTATCCAGGCGAGCTTTACATTTGGACACTGTGGGTCCAGCTCGGGTACGCTCAGTCGGTGGGAAGTGGTATGCACTTGTGATTGTTGACGACTTTTCTTTCTCGTGGGTTTTTTTTGGAGTCTAAGGATGAAACTTTTCAATTGTCCATGACCTGATTGAAGCTGAAGAATGAGAACAATGGTCGGATGCGAGCAATTCGCTCGACAACGGCTCTGAGTTCAAAAATCTCAGTTCGTCAGCTTCTGTGGTGATCAGGGTCGGACCACAGTGTTTCTCCTTACACTCCCCACAGAACGGCGTTGTGGAACGAAAGAACCGCACGCTAGTTGAGATGGCCAGGACGATGCTCGATGAGCACAGGACTCCTAGGCGTTTTTGGGCTGAAGCCATGAACACGGCTTGCTATCTTGCCAACCGTATTTTTCTTCGAGCTTACATTGGTAAGACTTCATATGAGTTGCGGTTTGGCAGACAGCCCAAGGTGACCCACTTGCGAGCGTTTGGCTGCAAGTGCTTTGTGCTCAAGGGGAGGGCATTTGGACAAGTTTGAGTCGTTGCTGGGATGGTATTTTTCTTGGTTATGCATTGCATTCTCGAGGCTTCCGTGTTTGGAACCTCGAATCCCAGCTGCTTGTCGAGACGTGTGAGGTTTCTTTGATGAGTCCTTGCCTTCTTTGACTCCTTCTTTTGAGCTTTCTGGTGATGGAGCTCGGAGAGTCCATCTTCGAGGAAGATGAGGATACTCCAGCTGCTGTTGAGGGCGGGCCTTCTGCATCCCCGCGAACCCACACCTCTGTGACTTCGACTGATGATGAGGCGGACCTCTGATCACTTCTTCCACTTCGATCGAGCCCCCTCAGTCGAGTCCAGAGGTGCCAGCTGCTGACTCCGGTGAGGTGACTTCAGATCACCAGGGAACCCGAGCAGTTCAGCGTGACCACCCTCAGAGCTCATTGGTGATTTAACTGAGAGGACTTTGCGTTCTTTGCCTCTCTGCTGTTTGCTGAATCTGCGTTTGTTGCATCTTTTGAGCCCAGAGATTTCTCATGCTCTTTCTGATTCTAATTGGATTAATGCTATGCAAGAAGAGCTTGAGAATTTTGTCCGCAATCGGGTTTGGACTAGTTGAGCCGCCACCAGGATGCAACCCCATAGGCACCAAGTGGGTATTCAAGAACAAACAAGGTGAAGATGGGGTTGTGGTGCGCAACAAGGCTCGACTAGTTGCCCAGGGTTATTGCCAGAAGGAAGGTATTGACTTTGAAGAAACCTTCGCTCCTGTTGCCCGTCTTGAGTCCATTCGTATTCTTCTAGCTTTTGCCGTTTCGAAGGGTTTTAAGCTTTTTCAAATGGACGTTAAGAGTGCTTTTCTGAACGGGTTCATAGAGGAGGAGGTTTATGTTAGGCAACCCCCCGGTTTTGAGAACCCTAAGTTTCCTCGACATGTTTTTAAGTTGCATAAAGCTTTATACGGGTTGAAGCAAGCCCCCAGGGCTTGGTATGACCGGTTGAAGCAATTTTTGTTGGGGAAGGGCTTTGTGATGGGTTCTGTGGATAAAACTCTTTTCTTGCTCAGAGATGCTTCAGATTTCTTAGTTGCTCAGATTTATGTGGACGATATTATTTGGCGGTACTACTGATTCTCTTGTGTCCAAGTTTTCTGAGCAGATGCACAGTGAGTTTGAGATGAGCCTCATGGGTGAGCTTAAGTATTTCTTAGGGCTCCAGATCAAGCAGACCAAGGACGGCACCTTCATCCACCAAGGTAAGTACACTCGTGATATGCTTAAGAAATTTGACTTTGGTGGTGAATTGAAGCCGCAGATGACCCGATGGGTACTTCTGGGGGTTTGGACAAGGACGAGAGCGGTGTCAAGGTCAATGAGAGAGAATTTCGAGGGATGATCGGTTCGCTGTATACTTAACAGCAACAAGACCGGACATACAGTTCGCCGTGGGACTTTGCGCGCGTTTTCAGTCTTCACCACGCGGTCTCACCGGCAGGCTGTACAAGCGCATTTTCAGGTATCTCACTATGCGCTGATCTGGTCTTTATTACTCAGCATCATCATCTCTTGATTTATCTGGCTTTTCGGACGCTGACTTTGGTGGGTGCCGGTTGGATCGCAAGTCGACTTCCGGTTACTTGCCAGTTTCCTTGGTTCTTCCCTTGTATCTTTGTCTTCTCGAAAGCAATCTGGAGTTGCTCTTTCGACCACAGAGGTGAGTATGTAGCTGTGCTAGCTGCTGCTCACAGCTGGTTGGATGATTTCTACTCTTCGAGACTTTGGGTGCTCGTTCCTACCAGGGTTCCATTGTTTTGCGACAGCACGAGTTGCTATTAGTGTAGGGAAAAACCCGTGTCTCATTCAAAAACCAAACATATTGATGTGCGCTTTTCACTTCTTACGGGATCACTATAGACAGGAGTCATTGACCTTATTCCTGTTGAAACCCATCATCAGTTGGCTGACATTTTCACCAAACCCCTAGATCAATCTACCTTTGAGGTTACGAGGGGATTTGGTGTGTTGTGTATCCTTTCTAGGATATTTTTAGTCAGTTTTCTTTCTACTCTTTTCTGAGTCTTCTTTGTGTGTGTTCCTATCATACATATTCACATATCACACATTGAGCTGCTTCTGTTATATGACTGAACTGCTTTACTTATTCTAGCTGGTACATGCTTTTGATTACTTGTCAATGATCATGCTTTGATTCAGTCTCGCTTGAATGTTGATATCTGTCATATGCATGGCTTTTTACGCTTTCAACTTGAAAATGATCACCATTGCTTCTGGTAACTAGCATGTGTAGGCTGAATGCTTTTGCTATTTGTTACATGCCTTGTAGCTAGTTCACTCACATAGATGCAGATATGACACTTGGACATCCTTTATGCTTTAACATGGGAAAATGTGCTATAAAATGACTAAAATCAGAAATGAATGACATTTCCATGCTTTTTATGCTTGAGTTGAAAAGATCCAAGTGGGTTGCCTTGTCGCATTGATTGTTCTGGACTGCTACCATAGCACTTTGGTATGAACTAGGACAGTGAAGTGTATGCCAAGACCAATGTCTTAAGCTTCTGATGGTCCAGTTCTGGCTAGGCTGACTTGGTCGGTTAGCATAAGGTTTGACATGCAAATAACCCTTGGCACAAATGACAAAGGATAATGAAAAAGCCTGAACTGTAAACGGATAACAAGTTTGCTGAAGCACTTTGTTTTTGAACAATGCTTATCTTGGTAGACATCAGCTTAGCTCTGCATTCATGCTTTACCTGCTTGTTTTACTAGAAAATGTGGTGCTGATGCTTTTATTTGCCAAAACTGAAAAATGCGTGCTAAATGACTTTCTTTAGATTATCATCTGTTGCACTGATCATGCCATGTGTCTTGGACAGTATCTCTTTTGCTATACCTGTTAGATACTGTATTTGCAGTCAATCATATCTGAGAAGCATGCTTTCTTCACTCCACCTGCACCCCAATTGCATTCACTGCATATTTTGAGGGGGAGTTGCATTTCAGGGGGGAGTCTGTGTCTCTTTGAGTGCTTGATGAGTTCACTGTCAACAAGGGGGAGAAAATTTGGGATCAGAGTTTAAGGGGGAGTTCTATCTCTGTTGATATCCTTGTTATTCTGCAATCGCACTCATTTTGAGCTTTTACGTTTTGGTTAACCATAATGACCGTTTCTTGCTTTTGGTTGGCTTTGGTCATTAGGGTTAAACTTTTACCTTATTTTTCTTCTTCCTTGTTTTTCTTGTGTTTTTGTTTTCGGTTTCCACATTGGTTCACAGGTGCTGAAGAGCTGAGAATTGAGAAGTGTTGACCAATCACTCATCAAGGGGGAGATTGAGGAGCCATGCTGAATAGCGTGGGCCTCATGGCTCTAGAAGTGATGAGTCATTGTCAACGATAGTCAAAGAGGACTGAAGAGAAGAAGAGATCTGCTGTTTCATGGGCCGCGTGTGGACTCAGGTACACGGGCAGCGAGCGACTGTCGGGCAGAGGAGGCTGCGAAGTCGGGCTGGCCCAATCCGGGTACATGGGCCAGGAGCAGTAGAAGACCCACTAGGCTGTTGACCAGGACTGACTCAGGTACACGGGCGGGTGAGCGATTGCGGGCTGAGAGAGCTGCGGAGTGGGCCGGCCCAATCCGGGTACCTGGTGCAAAGCTGGTGGAGGCTTTGTCAGTTTCGGCGTTAAAACTGACAACCGTTGATTATGTATCCGACTGTCCAGAAGAATAGCTTCAGGATATGTCATCTGTTACTCTAGGCCCACAGTCAGTCAGTTGTGTCTGTAAAAATACCTAAGGGCAAGTAGAGTCATTTTCTGTATTTTTGAGTCTGTAAAAACCCTAAGGGGCTGGTAGAATATTCCTAGTGTTGGGCTGCCTATAAATAGCACCCCAATCCCTAGGGTTTGGACTAACCCCTTTGTGCTGAAATCAATCCTCTCTATTGGGTCATTTTGTCTCTTTCTCTCTCTGTGTGCGCCGCCAGGCAGTGGTTCATCCCTTTTTGCCTTGCATTTATTTTGCTCCTGTGAGATTGATTTCTTTGTTGGTTGCTGCGGTGAGTGCATTGATTCCTCTGCTACAAGAAGCTTCGGTTCGTTGTGCTGGTTGATTTTTATTTCCTAAGGTTGTGTCTCTGTTGCGTGTGTTCTTCGTGAGAAGTAGTACTAGTTCTTGCTGTTGCAAGTAGTACTGCTACTGTAGCTACAGTCTTTGCTGCCAGCCTTTTACTTTCTTCCGCACAGCTTTTTGATCGAAGCTGACAGGCTCTGTCACCTTTTTGGCTGTTTCGAGCGAAGCTACTCTCTGTTCGAAGCCCTTCAGTTTCGCGAGGCTGGCTTTGATCTATCTCCTTCGAAGGCTTCGTTCGATCTTCGGTCTTTAGTTTGCGTTCTGTGTTGCTAAGCTTCGAAGCATTTTCTGAACGACAGTATGCATACTTCGAACAATAGTGCGAAGGGGCTTCGGCCCTATCTGTTCGAAGTCCCTACTTCGACAAGTTTCGAAGTTGGGTTCGAAGCTTGTAGCTCCGCTAGGCCTCGCACTGACTTCTGTGTAGTGTGTCACCCTTCGCCTCTCTTTTCGGAGCTTGCTCTTTTCGAAGGTAAGCATTGACTTCGGACTTGGTTTTCTGTCGTGTGACAGGCTTCGCTTCTTTGTTCGAAGGTTGTCCGTTTGTGTGTTGTGTTCGAAGCTTTCTGTTCGAAGATTTTTGCTTCGAAGCTTTTGGTTCAAAGTTGGGTTCGAAGTTCTGTCTTCGAAGTGCACACTTCGAAGCAGGCTCCGACTCTGTCACTTTGCTCCGAAGCTCTTGGTTCGAAGCTTGCGTCGAAGCCTTGACTTCGAAGTACACACTTCGAACCAGGCTCCGTCATTGTATTACTTCGCTCCGAAGTCACTTCGCATCTTGCCACCTCGAACTAGGCTAGACCGTGACACCTTCGGCATCTCGGACAGATTCCGTCACCAACCTCCGAAGCAGACCTCGGCGTGCGAAGCAGGGCTTCGCCACGTTCCGAACAGGAGACAATCTTTGGACAGTAACCTTCTCATTTCACTTTATACATACTTAGAGCATTTCATGAGAAGTTTAGGCCTGTTATAATTTGTTCATCTGCCTAGATTACACTACTTAGTTTACATGTTTATCATCAGATGCTTCTAGGTTAGAACCTTTAGACTTAGGCCTTCTGTTTATTTTCTGCTGCGTAGTATTTTTTGAGGTGCGTTGGGTATTGGGAACAGGCCATTGATTCGAAAGAATTTTAAGGCGCCCATTCACCCCCCCTCTGGTCGCTACTTTCGGTCCTACAGAAGTACCCATAGTCAGGAGTTCATGGACGTCTTCCCAGAGGACCTACCAGGAATGCCTCCCAAGCGGGACATCGAATTCAGAATCGAACTTGTCCCCGGGACCACTCCAATCTCCTAAGTGCCCATACGGATGGCCGCCATGAACTAGGCCAAAGGTCAAGAGCAATATCGAAGACTTGGAGCGAACGGGTACATCCGACCGAGTACCTCACCCTGGGGTGCACCGATCATCTTCGCTATGAAGAAGGACAAGACCAAGGAGGATATGTGTGGACTATAGGGCCTTAAACGACGTAACCCTCAAGAACAAGTACCCATTGCCTCGTATTTATGACCTGTTCGATCAACTGAAAGGATCCTCAGTGTTTTCCAAGATTGACCTTAGGTCGGGTTCTCACCAATTGAGGATTAGAGAAAGACATCCCCCACGACTGCCTTCACCTCCTTCTCTATGGACTCTACGAGTATATTGTGATGTCGTTCGGACTCACGAATGCCCCGACCTTTTCATGAACATGATGAACAATGTATCATGGAGTTCTTGGATAAGTTCATTGTGGTATCATCGACGATATCCTCGTCTACTCCAAGACCAGGAAGAACATGAAACCCACTGCGTCTGACCTTGGAAAGCTAAGGGAACAACAACTGTATGCCAAATACAGACAAGTACATGTTTTGGTCGTCTGAGGTAAAGTTCCTCGGTCATGTCATATCTGCCGGAGGATAGCTATGGACCCGACTCACCATGGAAGCAATAACAACTAGTTGCAGCCACAAGCGTGAACGAGATCCAGAGTTTTGTCGGATTGGCCAGCTACTACGCCGGTTCATCGAGCATTTTTCGAAGATCGCCAAGCCCTATGACCATACTATTGCAAAAGGAGGTAAAATTTGAATGGACCCCATATTGTGAAGAAAGCTTCCAAACCCTTAAGAAGAAGCTGTGTTAGCCCCTATTCTGACTCTGCAGACATCCGTAAAGACCTCACGTCTACTGTGATGCCTCTCGTCAAGGTGGGGATGGTCTTAATGTAAGATGGGAAGGTGATATCCTACGCCTCCCGACAGCTGAGATCGCATAAGATGAACTACCGACCACGACCTAGAGTTAGCAGACGCTGGTTCATGCCTTGAAGATATGGAGACATTACCTTGTGGGAAATCGGTGTGAGGTCTTCACCGACACAAGAGCCTCAAGTAACATATTCACCCCAACCGAACCTAAACCTCAGGCAAAGGAGAGGTTGGAACTGATCAAGGATTAGGGACTGGGCATCCATTATCATCCAGGCAAGGCCAATGTGGTGGCAGACGCCCTTATGCAAAAAGGGTACTGTAATGCATCCATGATACAAGACCAGGCCCCTTGCATCTAAGGAGATGGAAAGGCTGAATTAGGGATCACCACCCGAGCGTTACCTCGCTGCCTTGGAGTCTAGACCTGGTCTTGATTAGACAGATCCAAGAGAAAGCAGAAGGAAGACCTAGACATTTTGGAGATCTAGCAGAACAGTGGACAGGGTAAAGCCCACGGGTTCTCCGAGAGGACGAGCTTGTACATCTGGTTCGGAACCCGGATATGCGTACCCGACAAGCCTGAGTTAAAGACCCTCATCCTTCACGAAGCTCACGATACTCTATACCTCCATACATACCGGGAGTACAAAGATGTATCAAGATCTAAAGGAGAACTATTGGTGGGTCAGCATGAAGAAGGGAAATAGCTGCGTATGTGGCCAAGTGAACACATGCCGGTGAGTCAAGGCAGAGAATCAAAGACCTGCTGGACTATTGCCAACCTCTCAAGGTCCCGAATGGAAGTGGGAAGAGATAGGAAGGGACTTCATCATGGGACTACCTATGACCCAAAGCTGGTCATGATTTTTATCTGGGTGATCATCAACCGACTCACAAGGTGGCTCACTCATCCCCGTCAAGACAACTTAACCGTCGCCAAGTTAGTACGAGTGTATATGACCCGGATCATGTGCCTACATGGAGTTCCACAAGAAACTTGCATCTGACAGTGGGAGTCAGTTTACCTCTAAGTTTTGGAAGAACCTTCAAGAGGAACCTCGGCACCCCGGCTGAACTTTAGAACCGCCTATCATCCTCATGACCGCATGGTCAAATGAAAGGGTTAACCAGTATATTGGAAGATATGCTTAGAGCTTGTGCTCTAGACTTTGGCGGAATGGTGGGACAAGAACTTGCTCTATGCGGAGTTCTCCTACAACCAATAGCTATCAGCCAGCTTGCAAATGTCCCCATTTGAGGCACTCTACGGGTGTAAGTGCAGAACGCCGTTGCTTTGACATCAAACCGGAGAGTCACAACCTGTTTGGGACAGATATATTGAGAGAAGCTGAAGAGAAGGTCAAGATCATCAGGGACAGATTGAAGATAGCCCAGTTCCGACAGAAGAGCTACGCCGATAACCGTTGAAGAGACCTAACCTTTGAGGAGGGTGATTATGTCTATCTCCGAGTCACTCCCCTCTGTGGCACTCAAAGGATCAACATGAAAGGCAAGCTAGCCCCGCTATGTCGGACCTTTTCGGATCCTCCGATGGTAAGGAGTTCATGATGTGTTCCACGTCTCTCATCTGAAGAAGTGTCTTCGTGTGCCCGCGAGAGAAAGCCGACCTCCAACAACTTAACGTCCAAGAAGATTTTACCTACATCGAGAAACCCATCATAATCTTGGAAACTAAGTAAAGGGTAACCAGGAGCCGTGTGGTTCGCTTCTGCAAGGTTCAGTGGGACAACCACCCCGTCAAAGAAGCCACATGGGAAAAGGAAGACGAGTTGAAAGCCCAATATCCCGAGCTATTCAAGTAGCGTTCCAATCTCGAGGACGAGATTCTTTGTAAGGGGGATAGGTTTGTAACACCCCAAATTTTCAAAGAAATAAAAATATCAATTAATCTATTTTCCTAGAATGATTTGTTTTACAAATACCTTTAATGCCGTCCTTAAACTTTTTGAACTAGAACCTAGATTAAATGACCAAACCAGGGACTAGAAAATTTTGTATATGATCCCAAGGCAAAGATATATTTGAGAATTTTTACAAATTTTTATCAACCTTGGAAGTTGGCCAAATATTTTAATCCATTTTCTGTAATTGTTTTTATTCAGAAAAGCATTTAAATAGTAACAGGACCTCCCCCTCCCTTCTCTCTCTCTTGGCCAGCCTACATTACCCCCGCGTGCCTCGACACACCTGGGCCACGCTTGTCTGTGAGCCCTTCTCTCCGTGCACGTGCACCCACCCCTGGCCCCACGTATCGCGCCAAGTGATCCCTCTCTCGGCCGATGCCCGACCCCACCCGTCAGCCACCGCACTCTGTGCTCGTGCCCGCTGACCACCTTGGCCCACCTGTCGGACCCGTTGTCCACCTCCCACCACCGCCCCCAAATCACGCCAGCCGATTACCCCACCTCGGATCCACCTCACCAGCCCCTCCCCCATTAATTCGATGCCATTAAACGGTCCCCAGCACTCGACCCACCATTTTCACCTTTATTTCAAGCGTCGTCGCCCAGATCAAGTGCGCGCATGCAAGGAAAGAGCTCGCTGGCATTGAAGAGAGTTTTTACTCTCGGCCTCCCCCAATCGCGCCCCCTCTGCCCCCGCCGACCCCTATTTTACCCCCCTGGTACCCCGCGTTCAACCCCCACGCTCACACGCTGCAAGATCGAACCGAACGCACGTACTCCAAGTTTTAACACTCCTCCGCTGCCCGCACTCCAGTCATCATTCGCCGTCGTCGGAGTCCCTCTCTGTCCACGCCGACCGCACCTCCATGACTGCCAAGACCTCACCGACCTCGGCCACCCCTCCGCCGACGATGAACCCCGCCAGATCCCCGTTGCCGACAAGGACCCGAACGACTTCGCCACCTCCCCTCGTCGCCGGCCACGCCCCATCGACCTCAGACCACCGAAAGGGTACCCTTGTTTCCCTGTAGTTCCCTCTTTACGATTTTAGATTTAGTTAGGCCGAATAACCCTCGCCGTTGCCGAAATCGCTCGCCGTCGCATCGCCGGAGTCAGGGAAGAGGGTACTTTACCCCTCCCGACGTGTGCCATGTCAGATTCAATCACGACCATGCGATCTGGATCGGACGGTGGTGATTAAACCCCTCGTGCGGTTTAATCGGGTCCGTTAGATCCTGGCGAAGCGTTATGTTTTAATGGACCGTTCGCTAGATTTTAAATCCCGCATCGCATCTGGACCGCACGATGAGTTCTGGTTCAACGTTTTAATCTCAGCCGTCCACGTCATTTTAACTCCACGGCCTCGCTCGTGGCCGCCCGATCGCGATCCAACGGTGGATCTTGATCCAGTGCACGCGCACAGTGCGCGGTGCACGGTGGACTCGGTATACTTACCATTTCAATTCCAAAAAAATTGTAATATTATTCTCTACATGTTCATACAATACAAATAGTATACTTACTTTGAATATTTAACCCTTATTTTAAAGTATTCAAATGCCCTTAGAGTAAATTACAAATATAATTATTTAAATTTCAGCAAAATTTATATTTATTCATTTCCTGTTAATTTAATGAAACCACTAAGTTTTCTCTGAAGCTCTTATTTTAAATTAGTTAGAAAACTTGAAATAAGATTATTCACAACTAAAACATCTTTTATAAAGGACCATATTACATTAGTTCATTTTAAATTGTTCATAAAATGAATTTCAGAAACTTAATAACTTGGTTTTCTTTAAATTGACCCAATCAAAACCTATATGCTTGTGTGTTTATGGATTGTTTGATTGAATGTTGTATTTATATTACTTTATTTATATTGGGAAGACTACGACGTCGCCGAGTAGCCGGAATACTTCCCAGAAGTTCCTCCCTCCCCTTTCGCTAAACAAGGCAAGTCACCAAACCACTCTTTTGAGCATGTTGAACCCATGTTTTATTAAACCATCGCTAAAACATATAGGATATATATGCATTAGTCAAATGGAACCCTTACAATATATTTTTTAGGATCCCCCGACCTTGATGTGCAACCCAAGCCATGCTATCTCGCCTAACCTCCTTGTCACCAAATGATTAGTATTATTAGTTAGTGTCCAATGTATTGACACGATTGCTATAGGATTAAAAAAA
>JAAALK010000114.1:0-11044 GCA_019279435.1 Zizania palustris | reverse complement strand
TGATAAAGAGAGCGACGCAAACACCTCGTCTTCTGAAGACACTAATTGGTCCGAAGACGAAGGTGAAGCCCAAAATAAAAAATCTGAAGATCTTAGAAGCTGGGAGAGAAGCCCCGAGCGGCTTCGAACTTGGGCCGAGCTTCAACAAGAACAGAAGGATTTTAGAGCTTCGAAGGGGAGGAAGAGAGTTAAACGCAAAGTTCTTAGAACTTCTGATGTTGGAACTAGTCGTTCCACCCCTAGCTCTCGGGACCGAAGAGGTCTCCGATTCCTTCTTGGTATAGATACCAATTTTTCATAATGTAATTTGTAAATACATTTGTTTTGATAATGAATGCCGATTTAAAATTGTCTCCATATTTACTAGCCCCTCTTTGGGTATAAGCAACTTCGAACTATATTCGAAGATGGTATGTGCAAAGAAAAACTTCGGAGTACAATTTTTTTGGGGGTTCGGAGCCCCTCTGTCATTTTTAAAGATCTTTTGAAATCTTTATGAGATGTCTTCGACTATTTGTAGTCAGAAGAATGGTAACTTGGTACCTTTGTAAATTCTGCGAAGGAAATCAATTAAGATAACTTCGATGACACTTTAGTGTCTTAAAAATTGTCACTTTGGACTTATAAGAACAGGCATTCGAAGCTCATGGCTTAAATGCTGTTTCGCTTTAGCCGCCTTCGGCTGTTTTTTGCAGAAATCTACCAGCCGGAGCTTGGATTCGCAGAAATTGTAGCCACCTTCGGCTATTTTTTTGCAGAAGTCTACCAGCCGGAGCTTGGACTTCGCAGAATTTGGCCACTTGGGCTCTTTATTGCAGAAGTCTACCAGCCGGAGCTTGGACTTCGCAGAATTTGGCCACCTTCGGCTCTTTTTACGGAAGTCTGACAAGCTGCAGCTTGGACTCCGCAGATTTTGGCCACCTTCGGCTCTTTTTACGGAAGTCTACCAGCCGAAGCTTGGACTCCGTAGATTTTGGCCACCTTCGGCTCTTTTTACGGAAGTCTACCAGCCGAAGCTTGGACTCCGTAGAGTGTGTTTTGGGCTCTTTTACGGATGCCTACAAGCCGTGGCCTGGGCTCCGGATTATGTCAGCCCCCACACCGGAGGCTTCGACTTTATGGGTACGAAGTCCGGAAATACAACCCTGCTTAACACACTTCCCTCTCAACGACTTCTGTCCCAGCGCGTCCGCTCGGGAGACTAGGAGCGTCAAGGGGAAGGCACGCTACAGGATGTACGCTTTATTAATTTAGAGGTGATTACAAGCGAATTACAAGGAGCCCTTATGCGAAGTATCGCTTTAGGTGCTCCGCATGCCAAGTATGTGCTAACTCTTCACCTTCTAAATTAGCTAATTTAAATGAACCAGGGCGCCCCGAGCGGACGATTAGATATGGACCTTCCCACTTATTGCCTAACTTCCCTGGTGCTATAATGCTTCGTAGAACAAGATGACCCGGCCTTAACTTGCTAAGCTTAATCTTCGGGTCATACCAAGTCTTCGTCTGCTGATGATATTTTGATAAATTAGCTACAGCTCGAAGCCTTGTCTCTTCTGACAAATCTAACGAAGCTTGTCTTTCTTCTTCGATGTCTGGTTCGGTGCTGCGAAATGATCCTCCTTTGAGCTCCGTTGGAGTCATAGCTTCATCTCCGAATAGCAGTCTGAACGGAGTAAAACCTGTGGACCTTGTTTGCGTAGTCCGAATGGACCACAGAATCTTCGGAAGCTCTTCGGTCCACAGTCCCTTTGACAACCCTACTATTCTTCGATTTAGCCCTGATAAGATATTTCCATTGGCTCGTTCAACGGCTCCATTCGACTGAGGATGTCTTACTGCAGCAAACATAGTTGAATGCCTAGGTCTTCGCAAAACTTCCTGAAGGGTTCTGCGTCGAACTGTGTTCCATTATCAACTGTGAGATATCTAGGCACTCCGAACCGACAAATAATGTTTTTCCAGAAGAATTTCTGTACATTATTCGAAGTGATAGCTGTTAAGGGCTCTGCTTCGACCCACTTAGAAAAATATTCAATAGCTACCACTGCGAACTTCAGATTTCCCTTTGCTAACGGAAAGGGACCAATTAGATCCATACCCCATCTGGCCATAGGCCATACTGGAGCAATGATTTGAAGAGCTGTTGGCGGGCGATGACTCCGTCGACCCATCCACTGGCATCCTTGGCAAGTGCGGACTAAGCTCTCCGCATCAGCTGTTATTGTGGGCCAATAAAGCCCCTGGCGAAGTGTTTTTCCTGCCAGAGCTCTAGGGGCTAAATGGCTTCCACAAAGGCCTTCGTGAATTTCTCGAAGAATTTCTTGGCCTTCGGCTTGAGATATACATCGGAGTAGAGGGGAACATACTCCGGCCTTGTATAATATACCGTTGATTAGCTGATAGTTTCTTGCTCTGAGCTTTAATCTTGACAATTGGGGCTCTTCGGGCAAATTTGTTCCTCCTTGCAAGAGTTCTATGATTGAATCCTTCCAATCTGCACTAGGAATGCAGAGAATCTCTGCAGAAGCAACTTGTGGCACCGAAGGTATATTGAGCTCCTCATAGAAAGCTTCGTCAGGCACATCCACAGCTCCGGCAGCAGCCTTCGCTAAAATGTCCGCTTGCACGTTTTCAGCTCTTGGTATACTCCGAATGGAAATACCCTTGAAATGTGCTTCGATCTTGCGAATTTCTTCTAAGTACTTTGCAAGCTGTGGATGTCGGACTTGAAAACTTTTGTCTACGTGCCCTGCTACTATCTGAGAATCTGTTTTTATAATTATTCTTGTAGCCCCTAGAGCACGTGCTTTCCGAAGTCCCAATAATATTCCTTCGTACTCCGCTATATTATTGGTAGACTTAAAGTTGAGTCTTGCGGAGTACATTGCTCTTTGGCCTGACGGTGAAATTAATACTGCCCCAATGCCTGCTCCGGATGCTTGAAAAGCCCCATCGGAGTAAATAGTCCAAACTCCGTCATCTGATTTCTCCGGAGTCAACTTCGCAGGTGGAGTCCACTCTGCTACGAAGTCTGCTAGGACTTGAGATTTGATAGCTGTCCTTGCCAGGAAAGATATGCCGAAGGGTGCTAGCTCTACTGCCCACTTTCCAATCCTTCCAGTGGAATCTTTGCTTCGGAGCATATCTCCTAAAGGATACGAAGTTGGTACAATTACATTATGGGCCAAAAAATAATGTCTTAACTTCCTCGAAGCCATTATCAGAGCATAAACGAACTTTTCAAGTTCGGAGTATCTTGTCTTTGCTCCTGACAATGCTTCGGATACAAAATAGACAGGATTTTGGACCAACTTCCCATTGATATCAGCTTCTTTGACAAGGACTGCGCTGACAGCTGAGCCTGTGGCTGCAAGATATAGAAGTAGGGTTTCATCCGCAACGGGCACCGTAAGTGTAGCAAGATTGCTAAGATAATCTTTAATATCTTCAAAGCTTTTCTGACACTCCGGTGTCCATGCAAAATCTTCGGACCCTTTCAAAGCTTTAAGATTGGCAAGCTCCTCTCCGCAGACCTTGATAAAAACCTGCTAAGTGCGGCTAGACGTCCGGTCAGCTTTTGCACTTGCTTTACATTCTCGGGAGGAGCCATCTTCTGCAGCGCAGTTATTTGAGTAGGGCTAGCTTCAATTCCCCTGCTTGAAACTAAGTACCCTAACAACTTTCCAGCCTTAGCTCCGAATATACATTTTTCGGGGTTAAGGCGGATCCCACATGCCTGTTGGAACAATTGCGTTAGTTCCAGCAGGTTTTTCGGTGGTGGAGTATGATATGGAGAATGAACCTCGATGGGTTCTCACAGGGAGAGATAGGGTTTATACTGGTTCGGGCCTCCCCTAGGGGATAATAACCCTACGTCCAGTTTGTGGTAGATTTGGCATGGTGTGCCTTGAGGTGGAGAGGATAACTCCAGGGTCTCATGGCCCCCTGGAGCATGTGTCCGTTACAAGGGCTTGGCCCTGCTTTTATAGGCACGCAGGCCAGAGGAAAAGACTGGAATGCCCCCCTATGAACCCTTGGTTCATAGGGGCAGAGAGGGGAAAAGGAGCTTAGCTACGGTACAAAAGGTGCCAGACAACTTTACAGCCTTACTGGCGTGTCAGGCTGCGCCAGGCTTTGACCGGCTAAACGACACTCCAGGGGCGGGGGGCCCCTGGTATGGACTCGGCTCCGGAGGGCGGCCTCCGGACCTGGCTCCGGAGGGCGGCCTCCGGACTTGGCTCCTGGAGGATGGCCTCCGAACTGGACTCCGGAGGGTGGCCTCTGGACTGGACTCCGGAGGATGGCCTCCGGGCTTGGCTCCTGGAGGATGGCCTCCGAACTGGACTCCGGAGGGTGGCCTCCGGACTGGACTCCGGAGGGTGGCCTCCGGGCTTGGCTCCTGGAGGATGGCCTCCGGACTGGGCTTCTTGGAGGATGGCCTCCGAACAGGACTCCGGAGGGTGGCCTCCGGGCTTGGCTCTCGGAGGGTGGCCTCCGGACTTGGCTCTCGGAGGGTGGCCTCCGGACTGGGCTTCTTGGAGGATGGCCTCCGAACAGGACTCCGGAGGGTGGCCTCCGGGCTTGGCTCTCGGAGGGTGGCCTCCGGACTTGGCTCTCGGAGGGTGGCCTCCGAACAGGACTCCGGAGGGTGGCCTCCGGACTTGGCTCCGGAGGGCGACCTCCGACCCCCGGCGCCCGGGGGGTGGCCTTCGGCGGCCTGCACCCGGGCCTGAATTGGGGGCTCCGGGCCGGACCTCCTGGTCTAGGGGCTCCGAAGCTACGGGCCCCGACAGGCACCTTGGGACCTGGAAACAACACTTAGAGAAAACAGGCTTCGACAGTACCTGGTTCTGGGCCGAAGGCTGTCGGAAGCTGACGTCATTTGGCCCCTGTTTAAGGGAAATATATTCCCCCAACAGTAGCCCCTCGTGCGTAGGCCTTCGGAACGAAGGGGTGCGCGCGTCCCTAGGACAAATGACCCAAAGACACTTCGGAGGAAACGTACCTCCGGAGCCGGGACCGAAGAAGACCTCGATTCCTGGGGGCAATAAATGCTCGTGCCAGAGCGGCCTCGGGGAGCCCGAACGGCTCCGCAACGGTCAGAAAAGTTACCGTTACCTTGCTTGGGCTCGATTCGCTTTCGCCGGAGGCCCATCTGGCGGTGGGCTCGGCCCATGACGGTTGGCATTCTTACCGCGCCTATAAATAGAGACTTACCGCGTGCAGCTCCGGCACACTATCATTCACTCCTTTCTTACCGCTTTACCACCTTCGCTCTCCTCTTCCTCCTAGCCTCGCAGAGCGACCTTCGCGAGCTTCTAGCCCTTCGCCATCTTTTAGTCCTTCGAGCCGAAGTCCGATCAGGATGCCGAAGAAGGGAGCGGCGAAGCCTCTGGTTTTGGGTTCGAGCTCGGGCTCCGCCCAAGTGCAGGCGGCGGCGGCAGCGGCCGCGGCAGCGAAGCCTGCGGCTAGGCGACTGGGGCCGAGGGACCTTCGGACGCCCTCCGACAGGTTCGAGCAGACCCTGGAGATGAGGGCTTCGATTTCTACGGAGGAGTCGGTCCGGAGAGCCTGCGAGGGGAAGATTGCGGCGAAGATCCAGTTAAGGGTTCCGGAGAAATCAGAGGCCATACCGAAGCCTCGTGCTGACGAAGTGGTGGTGTTTGAAGCCTTCTTCGAGGCCGGCCTCGGACTGCCTGCGGTGGGAATGCTGAGCGAGGTCCTCAAGGCCTACAACCTTGAGCTCCCTCAGCTTTCGCCCAACGCCGTGGCGAGGCTAGCTGTCTTTGAGTGGGCCATGAGGGCCGAAGGCTGCGAGGGCCGCGCGGACGTCTTCGTCGCTCTTCACGACGCCAACTGCCAGCCGAAGCCCAGGGAGGGGACGGACCGCGTCAAGAGGGCGTTGGCCTTCGGCAGTGCCAACTTCCAGCTCCGGAAGGAGTTCCAGGACGCCTTCCCTGCGAGGGCTGCAAACAACAAGTGGTATTCGAGGTGGGACCAAGAATGGTTCTATGCCTCCGTCGGTGCGAACTCACCCCTTCGGAGTACCAACGCTCACATACTGTACCGGCGCGAAGGGGTGGTGAAGACCAGCGAAGGCCTTCTTCGATCGAGGATCTCGCTGCTCCGAAGGGTGGCAGCGAAGATGAGCATGAGGGACCTCGCCGAGGAATTTATTACCCTTCGGCTTAGCCCCCTCGCGCGCTCCTGGCCGGAGGGTCTCTTCCAGGCTTCGGGTCAAGGAGAACTCAGCGAGCTGGCCTTCGACCGCTTCTGTAAGTCTTCGCGCTCTTCTTGCTTTTTAACACTTGAACACTTTGGCCCTAACTCAAACCTTTTCGTGCAGCCGACCTCGACATGAGGACTCCGGAGGAGGCCATCGCGGCGGCGGACCGAGTCGTCGGGACTCCGACCCCCGAGGAGCAGAATCAGCGCCTTGCCTTGGTGGGGTCCTGGGAGCGCTGGAACAGAGTGTGGACCGCGCTCGGCCTCGGAGGGCTCCCGCTTTGCCAGACTTCGCCCACCTGGCTACCTCATCGGCCGGAGCCAAGAGGAAGAGGGGGGATGAGGACGAAGCGGATGCCTCAGGGGAGGCTGCGGCGAAGCCCGCAGCTACTCCGACTCCCAAGAAGGCCGCGAAGCCCCTGGCGGTGAGGGCTTCGGAGGCGGAGGCCGACGCGCGCACTCCTGCTGCCAAGGAGGCCACGGATGCCCCGGCGGAACCAGCTTCGGGCGCGGAAGTGGATGCGCCGGCTTCGCAGCGAGGGGGCTGGAGGACGCACTTAGCCCCTGGTTCCTTCCAAGAGATCTCTGACGATGGTAAAACCCCCTTTTTCTTTTTGCATGCTTCCCTTCAATATGCAGGTTTTGACTTGGCTTTTCGCAGAGGACGAAGATGACGCGAGGCCCACTGTGGCGAAGCCGGCAGGCGAAGGTGGGTCGAAGTCCGCCGAAGCGAAGCCCTCGGAGGCTTCGAGTAGCAGCAGCAGTAGTGGCAGCGGCAGCGGCAGCGACTCGGAGCCCGAGAGTACTTCGTCCGACGACGGAGGCAGCGGCGTCCGCGAAGTCTCTCGAGGCGAAGAAGAGGTGGACGTGGTGGGCCTGAGCCCTGCCCCGTCGGAGCCCGCGGAGACCACCGTGACGGTGATTCACCCCTTCAAGCCGAGGGGGGGGCGTGACGGCGGCGGCGATCCTCGGCTTCCGCGAGGCCTGCGCTTCTGCGGAGGAGGGGGACTTGGTGGCCCAGCTTAGCCACCGAGATCCCACGGATCTCTTCGTTAGTTCAAGCGAAGTCCTTATGCGGGTGAGCGGAGCCCCTTGCAGCTTCGAGCTGTACTTTGTCCCTTGGTTCATACTTACGGTTTCTTGAATTCCTGCAGGCCCTCGCACTGAACGCGGCAGCTTCGACCGCTGCCGACCGGAGAATGGAGCGCCTTGCAGAAGAGAACGAGGCCCTTCGCCGCGAGGTCTTGGAGGAAGCCGAGAAGCGGAGGCGGGCCGAGGCTTCGGCTGCTGAGGCGAAGGAAGCGAAGGAAGCCTTGGCCTCGGAGACGGTTCGGCTCCGCGCGGAACTCCAAGCTTCGAAGGATGCCGAGGCCCGTCAGGCGAAGGAGAACGAGGAGCTCCGCCAGCGTGCTCAGGATCTCGAGAGCTTCGTCGTGGCTAATCTTGGCGAGGCCACCCAGAGCCTGACTGAGGTCCTTGAAAAGATAGGGACCGAGTGCCGGACTCCGGAATTTGGCGATCAGGACCCGATTGGGGACCGCGCCGATTTCTTGAAGACCGCGGCTTCGGTAGCGGACGAAGCGCTGACGGGCTTCGCACTTATGGCCGGTCGCGTCGCAGGCCAAGGGGTGCTTCATATGCTTCATGCCGCGGGGTGCGACCACCTTCGGGCTGCGACCTCCGTGACCCCAGTGGCCTTCGGGGGTCCGTACTTGGTGACGCCTCCGGGCGAAGTCCGCGGGGCTTGGCGGCGGCTGCAAGAACCTTGGAAGGAGCAAGGCTGCGAGGCAGTCCTTGGCCTCATGAAGGCCCTTCGACAACGCCGATTCAAGGGGCCCGCTGACTCGGACAAGCCTCCGGCCCTCGACGCCTCCGCCTCCGCCTCCGAAGGTGTAGATCTCCTTAGGCTTTCTTGTAATACCTAGCTGTAGGCTTGTAAAAACTTATCAGTTTATTAATATGAATGCGGGGGTTTTTTATACCTGCCCAGGCTCAGCCTTCGAGCATAGACCTCGAAGTCCTCGAGGACTCTGAAGGGCTTCGGCAACTGTGGGCGATTCTTGAAGTAGCTAGGTCCGAAGGTCCCCCTCGGTTTAAGCTTCCGAGGGGGCCTAGGGGCGAAGCCGTCTCCGAAATAGCTCAGGACTTGCTAGCCGCTGTGAAGGCGGAGCCCCTTCAGAGCCCCTTACTTTTGCCTTCGCGAACGGTGTTAGCGAGTGACGAAGCCCTAGACTTTTTCTGCCTTCGACACGGCCCCGCCTGCTTCGCGGACTTGGAGCAACCTGCAAAGCGGAAGTCGGAGCTTGTGGGCTTCGGAGCCTGGACGGGCTGGTCGAGGGAGAGCGGGCTCCGACGAGGCAACGTCCAGCCGAGGTGGCCCTGGCCGAAGAAAGGGCAAGCGAGGGTCGGGGGCTCGCACACGGTTCTTCTTAGGCTTAGATACAGATTATACGTAGTTTTGTCTCCGAAGCATGCTTGTAACACACTTCACAATTCTCTTAATGAACGGGGTTTATTATATTTGCATACTTCGTTGTATGCTTCGCATTGTTTGGCTTCGAACGCTTAGCTTGTCACGCTCGTACTGCGCATTATACTCGCACACCTCGCATACATTCTTCCCCCCTTTTGCTCGTGGCAGTTAGGGACTTAACCGTTGCTGGTGCGGGCAAAAAATAACATGCGAAGGGGTGCGCCTTCTCGGCGGCTTCGGATACTTGGATTTGTACCGAGCGAAGGCCTCTTGCGGGCTCCGAACGCATCAATTTGGTGCGAAGCAAGGCTTCCGCATAACCAATTTGAGCGAAGCATGCTTCGGCATGCCGGGATTTGGATGCTGTGCGTGGGCGAGGCCCTGAACGCACTTAGATTTTTTTAGCGAAGTCTGGCTTCGAATGCCTTAATTGGGTGCGAAGCAATGCTTCGGCTGCTGAAATTCACTGGGCGGAGCCCTCTTTTGGGCTCCGTACGCGCTAACTTGGTGCGGAGCAGGGCTCTGGCATAACCAAGTTTAGCGAGGCATGCTTCGGCACGCTAGGATGCTGTGCGTGAGCGAGGCTCTGGAACGCACTTAGATTTTAGCGAAGTAAGACTTCGAGACGCTCAGGCGTATATTATACTAACACGCGAAGCAGGGCTCGGAGCGTGCTTGGGTAACGAAGCTGGGCTTCGGAGCTTGGTCCTGTAATGAGAAGGATATTTGGTGTGGATTCACCGAACCTGTGATAGTGTGAGCCACCTTCGACTCTGAGCCACCTTCGACTCTGGGTCACCTTCGACCCTGGGATGCTTCGGGTGCGGAGCCCGGAATCCCTGGGATGCTTCGGGCGCGGAGCCCGGAATCCCTGGGATGCTTCGGGCGCGGAGCCCGGAATCCCTGGACGCGTCGGGCCAGTGGCCCGGAGTCCTTTGTTATTGCTGCGGGCCCGGAGGCGCTGTGTAGCCTTCGGAGGGATGCTCCGGATTTTATAAAGTGAAGCAAGGCTTCGGTTTTAAATAAGGCGAAGCGTGGCTTCGGGTTTAAATAAAGCGAAGCATGGCTTCGGTTTTTAAGTAAGGCGAAGCAAGGCTTCGGGTTTTAAATAAGACGAAGCGGTGCTTCGGGTTTAAATAAGGCGAAGCGGTGCTTCGGGTTCAAATAAGGCGAAGCATGGCTTCGGTTTTGAAGCAAGGCTTCGGGTTTTAAATAAGGCGAAGCGTGGCTTCGGTTTTAAATAAGGCGAAGCGTGGCTTCGGGTTTTAAATAAAGCGAAGCATGGCTTCGGTTTTTAAGTAAGGCGAAGCAAGGCTTCGGGTTTTAAATAAGACGAAGCGGTGCTTCGGGTTTAAATAAAGCGAAGCATGGCTTCGGTTTTGAAGCAGGCGAAGCGTGGCTTCGGTTTTTGAATAAAGCGAAGCATGGCTTCGAGTTTATGTTAATGTAACCGCAGGTTGGTGCATCGAAGTAAAGCTCGGGCGGTACTTACCTTGTAGCCCTCGGGCTCCGATGACCTTTGAAACGTGGAGCGGAGCCCCTTGCCGGAGAGTGAGCTCCGGTCTGCGGAGGATGGAGGAAGGCGAAGGTGGCCTTCGATCTGCCCTCGAAGCCCCTTGCCGGAGGGTGCGCGAAGCGAGAAAGCCTCGATGCTCCCCCCTCGGGCGCACTCCGGGTTGCAGGCAGTGGTAGAGAACTTAGCTTCTAGGACTAAGGTCCCACGGACGGCGCCAACTGTTGGAACAATTGCGTTAGTTCCAGCAGGTTTTTCGGTGGTGGAGTATGATATGGAGAATGAACCTCGATGGGTTCTCACAGGGAGAGATAGGGTTTATACTGGTTCGGGCCTCCCCTAGGGGATAATAACCCTACGTCCAGTTTGTGGTAGATTTGGCATGGTGTGCCTTGAGGTGGAGAGGATAACTCCAGGGGTCTCATGGCCCCCTGGAGCATGTGTCCGTTACAAGGGCTTGGCCCTGCTTTTATAGGCACGCAGGCCAGAGGAAAAGACTGGAATGCCCCCCTATGAACCCTTGGTTCATAGGGGCAGAGAGGGGAAAAGGAGCTTAGCTACGGTACAAAAAGGTGCCAGACAACTTTACAGCCTTACTGGCGTGTCAGGCTGCGCCAGGCTTTGACCGGCTAAACGACACTCCAGGGGCGGGGGGCCCCTGGTATGGACTCGGCTCCGGAGGGCGGCCTCCGGAACTGGCTCCGGAGGGCGGCCTCCGGACTTGGTCTCCTGGAGGATGGCCTCCGAACTGGACTCCCGGGAGGGTGGCCTCTGGACTGGACTCCGGAGGATGGCCTCCGGGCTTGGCTCCTGGAGGATGGCCTCCGAAC
>JAAALK010000115.1:0-10920 GCA_019279435.1 Zizania palustris | reverse complement strand
TTTTCTCAAGCACCACCAACCCTGGAGGCCGAGATTGGCTTCGCACCATCAGAAAGAAGCTTGACCCTTCCCTGCACCGACCGGGAGCGAGTGGCCTTCGCCATCACCGCTTCGGGTCGCCGCCGCTGATGGTGGACAACTATCGTTCCCAGCCAGGACCACGTGGTGCTGGGCGGAGTCACCATCGCCTTTCGTGCTGCCCACGTCCCCACCGGTGTCATCGCGGTGAAACAGCAGGAGTTCCGACCTGCACAAGGCAACGGCCGTCATGGAGTACCTCCATGAGTTCAATCGCCTCGCCCACTACGCACCGGAGGAAGTGCGCACCGACGCCCTCCGCCAAGCCAAGTTCCTCCGGGACTCAAGGATGAGCTGTCCATCCAGCTCGTCGCCACCGACTACGCCGACTCCACGGCTAGTCAACAAAGCGCTCATCAAGAGACTGAGCAAAACAGGCTGGACCTCAAGAAGAGGAAGATGATCGCCTTCAAGCATCAACAGGCGAACTCACAGAGGCCCCGCTTCGTCCCTCCGCCACCAGCACCCGCCTACCATCCTCGGCCCGCTTACAGCCCACCTCACGCCGCCGGTGGATCCACGCCGGGCATCCTCGCCCCGCTCCACCAGCTCCGGCCGCTCAGCCGACACCAGCCGCCAAGGCCCCGATCTTGAAGGATCGCCAAGGAGGCCGGTCGTCTGCTTCAACTGCCGCAAGGAAGGGCACTATTCGCACCAGTGTGCTCACCCCAAGCAGACTCAAGGCGCGGCACCCAACCAGGCAGTTCACGCCGCGTCAACCATATCAATGCGGAGGAAGCTCAGGAGGCTCCTAAAGTCTGCTCGGTACGTTTACTGTGAATTCCGTACCGGCCGTAATATTATTTGACTCTGGAGCAACACACTCCTTCGTCTCGGAAGATTTTTAAAACTAACGAACTGGACGTGCTCCCTCTACCCACCATTCCCATGGTGATTGCCACTCCCGGCAATAGGACCTTAGCCCGCTTATACAACCCTAAGGTTCAAATT
Organism: Zizania palustris; assembly: GCA_019279435.1. Classification (NCBI taxonomy): domain Eukaryota; kingdom Viridiplantae; phylum Streptophyta; class Magnoliopsida; order Poales; family Poaceae; genus Zizania; species Zizania palustris. The sequence continues at coordinate 9,891 of JAAALK010000115.1, read as the reverse complement.
GACATCCAAGGAGTACTGTTTCGGGCCGAGCCAGTCCTCATCCAATGCACTGGACTCGACCTCATACTAGGGATGGATGGTTGATGAAGCACAAGGGAGTGATCGACTGTGCCAACAAGTCCGTCACGGTGACCAACCCTGAGGTGCAGTCGTCACCTTTCGAATGACCAGTCGCAAGCCACTCGGAGCATCCCTTCGCTCAATAGCTCTTGAAGAGGTACCCATAGTCAAGGAGTTTGCGGACATCTTCCCTGAAGACCTACCTGGAATGCCTCCCAAGCGGGACATCGAATTCAGAATCGAACTTGTCCCCGGGACCACTCCAATCTCCAAGCGCCGTACCGGATGGCCGTTAATGAACTAGCCGAAGTCAAGAGCAACATCGAAGACCTAGAGCAGAAAGGGTACATCCGACCGTACCTCACCCTGGGGTGCACCGGTCATATTTGCCATGAAGAAGGACAAGACCAAGAGGATGTGCGTGGACTATAGAGCCTTGAACGACGTAACCATCAAGAACAAATACCCATTGCCTCGGATCGACGACCTGTTCGATCAGCTGAAAGGATCCTCGGTGTTTTCCAAGATGACCTCAGGTCAGGTTATCACAATTGAGGATTAGGGAAGAAGACATACCCAAGACTGCTTTCACCTCCCGCTATGGACTCTAACGAGTATACCGTAATGTCGTTCGGACTCACGAATGTCCCGGCCTTTTCATGAACATGATGAACAATGTATTCATGGAGTTCTTGGACAAGTTCATCGTGGTATTCATCGACGATATCCTCGTTTACTCCAAGACCAAGGAAGAACACGAGACTCACCTCCGTCTGACCCTCGGAAAGCTAAGGGAGCAGCAACTGTACGCCAAATATAGCAAATGCGAATTTTGGTCGTCTGAGGTGAAGTTCCTCGGCCATGTTATATCTGCCAGGAATAGCAGTAGACCCAACCACCGTTGAGCGGTAACCAACTGGCTGCATCCCACAACCGTGACCGAGATCCGGAGTTTTCTCGGATTGGCCAGATACTACCGCGGTTCATCGAGATTTTTTCCAAGATCGCCAAGCCTATGACCAGACTTTTGCAGAAGGAAGTAAAGTTTGAATGGACCCCCGACTGCGAAGAAAGCTTCCAGACCCTCAAGAAGAAGCTTGTGTCAGCTCCTATTGACTCTGCCAGACATCCGGAAAGACTTCCACGTCTATTGTGATGCCTCTCATCAAGGATTGGGATGCGTCTTAATGCAAGAAGGGAAAGTGATATCCTACGCCTCCCGATAGCTAAGGCCGCATGAGCTGAACTACCCAACCCACGACCAGGAATTAGCAGCCGTGGTTCATGCCTTGAAGATGGAGACATTACCTTGTGGGAAATCGGTGTGAGGTCTTCACCGACCACAAGAGCCTCAAGTACATATTCACCAACCAGATCTGAACCTCAGGCAAAGGAGATGGTTGGAACTGATTAAGGATTATGACTTGGGCATCCATTATCATCCGGGCAAAGCGAATGTGGTGGCAGACGCCCTCAGTCGAAAAGGGTACTGCAATGCCATCATGGTTCAGGACCAAGCTCCTTTACTTTACAAGGAGATGGAAAGGCTAAACCTAGGGATCACCACTCGAGCGTACCTCGCTGCCTTGGAGTCTCGGCCTGTCTTAATAGACTAGATCCGAGAAAAGCAGAAGGAAGACCCGGACATCCTGGAGATCCAGCAAAACATGAGGAAGGGTAAAGCCCCCGGATTTTCCGAGGACGAGCATGGTACCATCTGGTTCGGAAACCGGATCTGCGTACCGACAAACCTGAGTTGAAGACCCTCATCCTTCAAGAAGCCCATGATACGTTATACTCCATCCATCCGGGAGTACAAAGATGTATCAAGATCTGAAGGAGAATATTGGTGGGTCAGCATGAAGAGAGAAATCGCTGAGTATGTGGCCAAGTGCGACACATGCGACGAGTGAAGGCAGAGCATCAGAGACCTGCCGGACTTCTTCAACCCCTCAAGGTCCCTGAATGGAAGTGGGAAGAGATAGGAATGGACTTCATCACGGGACTGCCCAGGACCCAAGCTGGTCATGATTCTATCTGGGTGATCGTCGACCGACTCACCAAGGTAGCTCACTTCGTTCCGGTCAAGACAACTTACACCATCGCCAAGTTGGCTGAATTGTATATGACCCGGATCTGTGCCTTCACGGAGTTCCTAAGAAGATTGTATTGACCGTGGGAGTCAGTTTACCTCCAAATTTTGGAAGAACCTTCAAGAGGAACTCGGCACCCACTGAACTTTAGCACCGCCTATCATCCACAGACTGACGGCCAAACTGAAAGGGTCAACCAGATATTGGAGGATATGCGTTAGAGCTTGTGCTCTAGACTTTGGCGAATGTGGGACAAGAACTTACCGTATGCAGAGTTCTCCTACACAACAGCTATCAAGCTAGCCTGCAAATGTCCCTGTTCGAAGCACTCTATGGACGTAAGTGCAGAACGCCGTTGCTCTGGGATCAAACCGGAGAGTCGCAACTGTTTGGGACTAATCTATTAAGAGAAGCTGAAGAGAAGGTTAAGATCATAAGAGACCGATTGAAGGCAGCCCAATCCAAGCAAAAGAGCTATGCCGACAACCGTCGAAGAGACCTAGCCTTTGAGGAGGGCGATTATGTCTATCTCCAGTCACTCCCCTCCGTGGCACTCAAAGGTTCAACATGAAAGGCAAACTAGCACCCCGCTACGTCAGACCTTTCCAGATCCTCCGACGACAAGGAGAAGTGGCATATCAACTCGAACTGCCTCCATCCTTGGCAGGAGTTCATGATGTGTTCCATGTCTCTCAGTTGAAGAAGTGCCTCCGTGTACCCACGAGCAAGCCGACCTTCAGCAGCTCAATGTCCAAGAAGACTTGACCTACATAGAGAAACCCATCAAGATCTTGGAAACCAAGGAAAGAGTAACCCGAAGCCGCGTCGTTCGCTTCTGCAAGGTTCAATGGAACAACCATCTCGCCGAAGAAGCCACTTGGGAAAAGGAAGACGAACTAAAAGCCCAATACCCCGAGCTATTCGAGTAGCGTTCCAATCTCGAGGACGAGATTCTTTGTAAGGGGGATAGGTTGTAACACCCAAATTTTCAATACAATAAAAATATTATTAAATTCAATTTCCTGGAATATATATTTTTGAAAATACTTTAAATACCCTTTTATACCAAACTGAACTACAGCATAGAGTATGGCCAAACTAGGAGGTGAAACTTTTTGTATATGATCCTAAGACCAAGACATATTTTTGAGAATTTTATAAATTTTTACCAAGCATGGAAGTAGCCCTATTATTTTAAATCGATTTCTGCAATTATTTTTAATCAGAAATAGTTTCAAACAGTATTGGGCCCCTCTCCCTCCTTTCTCTCTCTCCGGCTGGCTCAGCCATCACTCGCGCTCACCTTAGGCTGACAGCCTGACCCCACCTGTCGACGCCGATTGCCTCCCCTCGCGCGCGCGCCCCGACATCGCGGCCCCCCCAGCAGCTGCCTCCCTCGCTCGTCCACGCTCGTGGCCAGTGGACCCCACTCGTCAGGCCCGTCGTCAACCTCGCGCCACCGCCCCCAAATCGCGCCGACCGACGACCTAGCCTCGGATCCGCTCGCCGGCTCCCCCTCCCGTTAAACCGACGCCGGCAATTAACTCCCTGAGGCCATCGACCATTTAAACACATAAAGGCACGCGTTTAAGCCCCCGGGAACGCAACGCCGTGCATGGCCGAGCCCTCGCCGGCGACTTAAATCCCTCCCTCGGCTTTCCTTGCATGCGAGCCCCCTCCGACGCCCTATTTAAACCCCCGGCCTACGCCGCGTTCGACCCCACGCCCACTCGCTTCGAGAACGAACAGAACACCTGCGATTCGCATTTTAGTGCTCCCCTTCTGCTTCGTCTCCGGCCGCCGTTCGCCCTCGCCTCAGACCACCTCCGTCCATGCCCTCGCCACCGTCGTGACCGCAAGGACGACCTCGACCTCGGCCACCCCTCCACCGACGTCGAACCCCGCCGGAACACCATCGCCGACGAGGAGCCCGAACAACTTCGTCGTCTACCCTCGCGCCGCCGACCACTTACCGTCGACCCCTCGCCTCGCCTAAGGTCCCGTCACGACCGCCGTAGCACCCTCTTTCCATTTCTAGGCTTAGCTAGGGTCGCCGTCGCTCGCCATGGCCGCTGGCCCGCTCGCCGTCGCCGGAGAGACGACCGGCATGGGTCGAGTACCCGTGCCGTGTCGGATCTGATCCCGACCGTGCGATCGCGATCGGGCGACGCATGTGAGCCCACGTGCGCGATCAAATCCGCACCGTTAGATATCGGCGAAGGGGTATGTCTTAATCTCGTGCGTCCGTTAGTTTTTAAAACCCGCGGTTGATCTGGATCGTTCATCGCGTACCGGTTCGAACGATTTAATCCTGGTCGTCCACGTCACTTTAACTCCCCCCTCGCCCTCGCGCGTCGAATCTAGATCCGACGGTCCAGATCGACCCGGCGCACGCGCACAGTGCGCGGGTTCACCGTGGGCTGGCTCACCGTGGACCCGAGGGGTTTAAAAATTGAAAATGAATTTCAGAAATACTTTTAAACTTGTAAAATTCATATCTGGTGCATTTGAACTCAAAAAATTGCCATTCCAATTTCAGAAAATTCATAATATTATTCTCTACATGTTTATGCAATAAAAACAGTAGGTTTACTTTGACTTTTTCATGTTTATTTAAATAAATATTCAAATGCCCTTAGAATTAAAATATGAATTCAAATATTTAAACTTCAGAAAAATCATATTTATTGCTTTTCTGTTCATGTACTGAAAACCACTAAATTAACATGGACCCTTCATTTTAAAATTTATCAGGAAATTTAATAGGAGGCTATTCACATTTAAACACCCCTTTCTAAAAAGGACAACTTTTTAATTCCTTTAAAATTTAGTTATGAAATAAACCACACCTTAACAATTGAATTTATTTTATTTTTAATCAAACAAACTTTAACTTATGTGCTTATATATAATGTTATATTGTTTGATTGAATGTTGTGTTTCTTTTTATTTTCTACTATATCAAAAAGACTACGACGCCGTCGAGGAGCCGGAGTACTTCCCCGAAGTCCCTCCCTCCCTTTGCTGAACAAGGCAAGTCACCAAACCAATCTTTGAGCATATTGAACCCATGTTTGCGTAAACTATCGCTAAAACACATAGGTTATACATGCATTAGTCAAATGAACCCTTACAATATATTTATTTAGGATCCCCCGACCTTGATGTGCGACCCAAGCCATGCTCTCTAGCCTAAACTCCTTGTCACCATATGATAAATGTTATTAGCTAGTGTCCAATGTATCGACACGATCGCTATAGGATAAAAATGAGTCGTAGTACATGGTTCTACTATATGATCCCCATTGTTCCTTATCTATGGAATTCTGTCGTTGTTGGAGTTGTGGTTGTGAGTGAATGCATGGTGGGTTCCGGGTGCAAGCTAGGGCATGGTCGGTAGCACCGGGGCACTATAAGGACCGGTCTGAGGGATCTGTTGCAATACACTTACGTACTAACCACAAGTCTAGTGGGTAAGTCCTAACTAAGGTATGGGTTGTTCCAAACCGAGGCCACCATTTGGATGGGTCAAGTTGCACCTGCGGGTGACTTGTACCAATGTGGCGCAAAAGGGGGTGCGACGTTAGCCGGGATGCGACCCGGTGCGCCGGCGAAACCTAGAGCGGGTGGTTATCGCTTGGAACATTTCATGCTGAGGTTTTGGCACGAGTTCCCGTGGTATGGGTCATCTCGTTTGGGATGAGTGCGTGCCTTGTGGGTACAGTAGTACATCTCTGATCAGAGTCTTAAATCTTTTCGAAAAGCCGAGCCCACGGTCAAGGGCGGGTTGCGTGACATCCCCCAGTTAGTTTACTCTGGATATGTATGCATGATGGATTGACATGTAAGGACCATTGTGCGAGGAGGTAAAACGTACTCCTTGAGTTAGTTGATGTTGTTGATATTCATGTTTACTTTTCCGCATGATTAAAATGTGATTACACTAAATGCAATAACTGAAACTATACTTTTATGCAATGTTAGCCATTACCCTTCCTTGTTTTTATCCTGCATTATTACTTGCATTTGCGGTGGCTTGTTGAGTACTTTTTGTACTCATACCGTTGGACCCCACAGAGGATGCTTACTACGAAGACGGTCTGGAGTAGCGACCCAGTCGAGAAGAAAAATCCTGAAGGATGTTCGTCATGCCGCTTTCTAATTATTTTATTACTGTTTTATTAAAACTTTGATGTAATAAATATGGTTTGCGTACCATGGACATTGCCGTATGTACGTTGTCGCATGATGAACCTCTTGTATTATTGTTTTTATTGAAATTCAATAATGTCTCGATTTGATAAATCGGGGCGCTACACCAACCAGGCGGTTTAGGCCCGCGTTAACCACATCAGTGTGGAGGAAGCTCAGGAAGTTCCTGAAGTCGTACTCGGTACGTTTACCGCAAATTCCGTACCAGCTATGATTTTATTTGACTCTGGAGCAACACATTCTTTCATCTCGGAAGACTTTGTGAAAACCCACAACTTGGACGTGCTCCCTCTATCGGTCCCCATGATGATTGCCACTCCAGGCAATAAAACCTTAGCCCACTTATACAGTCCTAAGGTTAAGATAGAGATCCAAGGAGTATTGTTCCGGGCTGACCAGTCCTCATTAAGTGCACCGGACTCGACCTCATCCTAGGGATGGATTGGTTGATGAAGCACAAGGGAGTGATCGACTATGCCAACAAGTCCGTAACAGTGACCAACCCCGAAGGCGAAGCCGTCACTTTTTGGATGACCTGCCGCAAACCACTTGAAGCGTCCCTCCATTTGCTAGCCCTTGAAGAAGTGCCCATAGTCAGGGAGTTTATGGACGTTTTCCCAGAGGACCTACCAGGAATGCCTCCCAAGCGGGACATCGAATTCAGAATCGAACTTGTCCTCGGGACCACTCTGATCTCCAAGCGCCCATACCGGATGACCGCCAATGAATTAGCCGAAGTCAAGAGCAACATCGAAGACCTGGGGCAGAAAGGATACATCCGACCGAGTACCTCACCCTGGGGTGCACCGGTCATCTTTGCCATGAAAAAGGACAAGACCAAAAGGATGTGCGTGGACTATAGAGCCCTGAACGACGTAACCATCAAGAACAAGTACCCATTGCCTCAGATCGACGACCTGTTCGATCAACTGAAAGGATCCTCGGTGTTTTCCAAGATTGACCTCATTCAGGTTATCACCAATTGAGGATGAGAAGAAGACATCCCTAAGACTGCCTTCACCTCCCGCTATGGACTCTACGAGTACACTGTGATGTCGTTCGAACTCACGAATGCCCTGGCCTTTTTCATGAACATGATGAACAATGTATTCATGGAGTACTTGGATAAGTTCATCATGGTATTCATCGACGATATCCTCGTCTATTCCAAGACCAAGGAAGAACATGAAACCCACCTCCGTCCGACCCTCGGAAAGCTAAGGGAACAACAATTGTACGCCAAATACAGCAAGTGCGAGTTTTGGTCGTCAGAGGTGAAATTCCTCGGTCATGTTATATCTGCTGGAGGAATAGTAGTGGACCACCACCTTGGAAGCAGTGACCAACTGGCTACAACCCACTACCGTGACCGAGATCCAGAGTTTTCTCGGATTGGCCGGATACTACCACCGGTTCATCGAGAATTTTTCGAAGATCGCCAAGCCTTTGACCAAACTACTACAAAAAGAAGTAAAATTTGAATGGACCCCAGATTGCAAAGAAAAGCTTCCAAACCCTCAAGAAGAAGCTCGTGTCAGCCCTATTCTGACTCTGCCAGACATCTAGAAAGACTTCCACGTCTACTATGATGCCTCTCGTCAAGGATTGGGATGTGTCTTGATGCAAGATGGGAAGGTGATATCCTACGCCTCCTGACAGCTGAGACCGCATGAGCTGAATTACCCAACCCCGACCTGGAGTTAGCAGCCGTGGTTCATGCCTTGAAGATATGGAGACATTACCTTGTGGGAAATCGGTGTGAGGTCTTCACCACCACAAGAGCCTCAAGTACATATTCACCCAACCTGACCTGAACCTCAAGCAAAGGAGATGGTTGGAACTCATCAAGGATTACGACTTGGGATCCATTATCATCCAGGCAAGGCAAACGTGGTGGCAGATGCCCTTAGTCGAAAAGGGTACTGCAATGCCATCATGGTACAGGACCAAGCCCCTTTGCTTTACAAAGAAATGGAAAGGCTGAATCTAGGGATCACCACCCGAGCGTACCTCGCTGCCTTGGAGTCTAGGCCTGTCTTAATAGACCAGATCCAAGAAAAGCAGAAGGAAGACCGGACATCTTGGAGATCCAACAGAACATGCGAAAGGGTAAAGCTCTCAGATTCTCCGAGGACGAACACGGTACCATCTGGTTTGGAGACCGTATATGCGTGCCCGACAAGCCTGAGTTGAAGACCCTCATCCTTCAAGAAGCCCACGATACTCTATACTCCATTCATCCCGGGAGTACAAAGATGTATCAAGACCTAAAGGAAAAATATTGGTGGGTCACATGAAGAGGGAAATAGCTGAGTATGTGGCCAAGTGCGACACATGCCGGCGAGTCAAGACAAGCATCAAAGACCTGCTGGACTCCTTCAACCCCTCAAGGTCCTCGAATGGAAGTGAGAAGAGATAGGGATGGACTTCATCACGGGACTGCCCCGGACCCAAGCTGGTCATGATTCTATCTGGGTGATCGTCGACCGACTCACCAAGGTGGCTCACTTCATCCCCATCAAGACAACTTACACCGTCGCCAAATTGGCCGAGTTGTATATGACCCGGATCATGTGCCTTCACGGAGTTCCTAAGAAAATTGTATCTGACGTGGGAGTCAGTTTACCTCTATGTTTTGGAAGAACCTTCAAGAGGAACTCGATACCTGGCTGAACTTTAGCACCGCCTATCATCCACAGACGACGGTCAAACCGAAACGGTTAACCAGATTTGGAGGATATGCTTAGAGCTTGCGCTCTAGACTTTGGCGGGATGTGGGACAAGAACTTGCCCTACGCGGAGTTCTCCTACAACAATAGCTATCAAGCCAGCCTGCAAATGTCCCCGTTCGAAGCACTTTATGGGCGTAAGTGCAGAACACCGCTACTGTGGGATCAGACCGGAGAGTCGCAACTGTTTGGGACAGATATATTAAGAGAAGCTGAAGAGAAGGTCAAGATCTAACCTTTGAGGAGGGTGATTATGTCTATCTCCGAGTCACTCCCTCCGTGGCACTCAGAGGTTCAACATGAAAGGCAAGCTGGCACCCCGCTATGTCGGACCTTTTCAGATCCTCCGATGGCAAGGAGAGGGCATATCAACTAGAACTTCCTCCATCCTTGGCAGGAGTTCATGATGTATTCCACGTCTCTCAGCTGAAGATGTCTTCGTGTGCCCACCGCAGGCCGATCTCCAACAACTCAACGTCCAAGAGGACCTGACCTACATCGACCCAGCCCGTTACCCCCGCGCGCCTCGGACTGACACCCCGACCCCACCTGTCGGCGCCAACCGTTCCCTCTCGCAGCCGAACCCGACCCCACCCGTTAGTCTCCTCACTCGCGCGCTCGTGCCCGCTGACCGCCTTGGCCCACCTTTCGGACCCGTCGTCTACCTCCCGCCACTGCCCCCAAATTACACCGGTCGACGACCCCCACCTCGGATCCTCCTCGCTGGCCCCTCCCCTTTAATTCGACGCCATTATACGGTCCCCGCGCCCGGCCGACCGTTTCCCCTCGTTAATCCT
>JAAALK010000108.1:0-11169 GCA_019279435.1 Zizania palustris | reverse complement strand
TTGAACTGCCCCATCCTTTGGCAGGCGTTCATGATGTGTTCCATGTCTCACAGCTGAAGAAGTGTCTCCGTGTGCCTACCGAGCAAGCCGACCTTCAGCAGCTCAACGTCCAAGAAGACTTGACCTACATAGAGAGACCCGTCAAGATCTTGGAAACCAAGGAAAGAGTAACCAGAAGTCGCGTCGTCCGCTTCTGCAAAGTCCAATGGAACAACCATCCCGCAGAAGAAGCCACTTGGGAAAAAGAAGACGAGCTGAAAGCCCAATACCCGAGCTATTCGAGTAGCGTTCAATCTCGAGGACGAGATTCTTGTAAGGGGGATAGGTTTGTAACACCCCAAATTTTCAAAACAATAAAATATTATTAAATTCAATTTATTGAAATCATTATTTCAGAAATACTTTAAATCCCTTTTATACCCTTTTGAACTACAACATAGAGTAGATGACCAAATCAGGAGGTGAAACTTTTTGTATATGATCCTAAGACCAAAATATAATTTTGAGAATTTTTATAAATTTTTACCAGCCTTGGAAGTAGCCCTAATATTTTAATCCATTTTCTGGAATTATTTTATTCAGAAAAGTATTAGAACAGTAATGGGCTCCTCTCCCTCCCTTCTCTCTCTCCCGGCCGGCCCAGCCCGTTACCCGCGCCCGCCTTAGACTGACACATGACCCCACCTGTCGGCGCCGAATTTTTCCCCTCGCGCGCGAACCCGACGCCCCGGCCCCACCCGTCAGACGCCACCCTCGCCCGCTCGCGCTCACTGGTCAGTGGCCCCCGCATGTCAGTTCCGTCTTCAACCCCGCGCCGTCGCCCCCAAATCGCGCCGGCCGACGACCTCGCCCTCGGATTCGCCTCGCCGACGCGTCCCCCATTAAATTGCTGCCATAACTCGGTCCCCCGCGTCGCGCCGACCGTTTCCCCCCGCTTTAAACCCTCGCGTTTATGCCACGGGATCGCCGCTCCGCGCACATGGCCGAGCCATCGCCGGCGAGTAAAAGCCCTCGGCCGGTTTCCTTGCATGCGAGCCCTCCCCGGCGTCCTATTTAAGCCCCTACCTGAGCCGCGTTCGACCCCCACGCCTAATCGCCTCGAGAACGAACAGAGCACTCGCAATCCACGTTTTAACGCCCACCCTCTAACTCACCTCCGGCCACCGCTCGCCGTCGCACCAGACCACCTCCGCCCGTGCCTCCGCCACCAACGTGACCGCAAGGACGTCCCCTGCCTCGGCCACGTCTCCGCTGGTCAAGGAGATCGCCGGAACACCGTCGCCGTCGAGTACCCGAGGAGCCTTCCGCGTCTACCCTCGCCGCCGGCCACGCCCCTCCGTCCCCGGACCGCCGCCAAGGTACCATCGTGACCGCTGTAGTCCCCTCCTTCCATTTTTGGACTTAGCTAGGGCTACCGTCGCTCGCCGTGGCCGTTGGCCCGCTCGCCGTCGTCGGAGAAGACGACCGGCACGGGTCGAGTACCCGTGCCGTGTCGGATTCGATCCGCGCCGCGCGATCCAGATCTAACGGCCCGGATTTAATCCCTCGTGCGATTTAATCGGCGCCGTCGGATCTGAGTGAAGCGGTACGTTTTAATCTCGAGCGTCCATCTGTATTTAAAACCCGCGTTTAATCCTGTGCGTCCACGTGGTACCGGTTCGCACGTTTTAATCCTGGCCGTCCATCACGACTTACGCGTCCCGCCTCGCCCTCGCGCGTCGGATCTGGATCCGACGGTCCAGATCGACCCGGCGCACGCGCACAGTGCGCGGGTTCACCGTGGGCCTGGCTCACCGTGGACCCGAGAGGTTTAAAATCTGAAAATAAATTCCAGAAATGCTTTTAAACTTGTAAAATTCATATCTAATGCATTTGAACTCTAAAATTACCATTCCAATTTCAGAAAATTCATAAAATTATTCTCTACATGTTTATGCAATAAAAACAGTAGGTTTACTTGGACATTTTCATGTTTATTTAAATAAGTATTCAAATGCCCTTAGGATTAAAATGTAAATTTAAATATTTAAATTCCAGAAAATTTATATAATGGTCCCTTTCTGTTTAAACACTAAAACCACTGGGTTTCTCTAAATCATTTAAATTAAATTGATTAGAAAACTTAATGTAGTATTATACCCACTTAAAAACCCTTTTATGAAAAACAATAATCCATTTAGATTCACTTTAGATTAATGGAGGAATAAATTTCAGAACTTTAATATCTGAATTTATTTATAATCAAACCAACTTAAACTTATGTGTTTATAATGTAATGTTATACTGTTTGATTGGATGTTGTGTTCTTTTTATTTTACTTTATATTAAAAAGACTACGACGTCGCCGAGGAGCCGGAGTACTTCCCCGAAGTCCCTCCCTCTCCCTTTGCTGAGCAAGGCAAGTCACCAAACCAATCTCTTGAACATATTGAACCCATGTTTGAATTGATTATCGCTAAAACACATAGGTTATGTATATGCATTAGTCAAATGAACCCTTACATTATATTTATTTAGGATCCCCCGACCTTGATGTGCAACCCAAGCCATGCTATCTCGCCTAACCTCCTTGTCACCATATGATCAATGATATTAGCTAGTGTCCAATGTATTGACACGGCCGCTATAGGATAAAAATGAGTCGTAGCAAAATGGTTCTATTATATGATCCCCGTTGCTTCTTATCCTTGGAAATTCTGTTGGTGATGAGTCATGGTTGTGAGTGTATGCATGGTGGGTTCCGGGTGCAAGCTAGGGCATTGGTCAGTCGCACCCGGGGCACTATAAGGACCGGTCTGAGGGATCCGTTGCAATACACTTACGTACTAACCACAAGTCTAGTGGGTAAGTCCTAACTAAGGTATGGGTTGTTCCAAACCGAGGCCACCACTTGGAGATGGGTCAAGTTGCACCTGCGGGTGACTTGTACCAATGTGGCGCAAAAGGGGGTGCGACGTTAGCCGGGATGCGGCCCGGCGCGCCGGCGAAACCTAGAGCGGGTGGTTATCGCTTGGAACATCTCATATTGAGGTTTTGGCACGAGTTCCCGTGAAATGGGTCATCTCGTTGAGATGAGTGCGTGCCTTGTGGGTACAGTAGTACATCTCTGATCAGAGTCTTAAATCTTTTCGAAAAGCCGAGCCCACGGTCAAGGGCGGGTTGCGTGACATCCCCCAGTTAGTTTACTTGGAATATGAATGTGCATGATGGATTGACATGTAAGGACCGTTGTGCGAGGAGGTAAAACGTACTCCTCGAGTTAGTTGATGTTGATGATGTTCATATTTACTTTCCGCATGATTAAAATATGATTACACTAAATGCCGTAACTGCAACTGCTTTATTCCGCATTGTTAGCCTTTATCCTTCCTTGTTTATTATCCTGCATTATTATTTGCATTTGCGGTGGCTTGTTGAGTACTTTTTGTACTCATACCCGTTGGACCCCACAGAGGATGCTTATCTTGAAGACGGTCTGGAGTAGCGACCCAGTCAAGAAGAAAAATCCTGAAGAAGAAGTTCGTCATGCCGTTTTCCAATTATTTTACTCTACTGTTTTATTAAAACAATGTTGTAATAATATGGTCTGCGTACCATGAATTTTATCGTATGTACGTTGTCGCATGATGAACCTCTTGTATTATTGTTTTTCTATGGAAATTCAATAATGTCTCGATTTGTTAAATCGGGGCGCTACAGCCTGTCTCTTAGAATGGAGTTGATTAAGCTAAAAGCCGGAAAGTCTGTCCAGGTAGAGAGTGAGTGTGAGACCTGCTTGTCTCAGGTGGAGGTTCTAGCTTCTTTGAGAGAGGAGCTAGCAGATTCTCAGAATGAGAACTTTTACCTCCGTTCTATCCTGAGTTGGATCAGTGCCAGAGAGCCACAGCTTGGCATGATGATCCAGCAGTTCAAGAGGCAGGATGGGTTTGGGGTAGGTTACACCTACACCAAGGCTGACTTTGAAAGTGCCATTAGCCGGGCAGTGGAGTGGAGTAAAATGACTCCAGAGCAGAGGTATCCCAAGACTCACTCCACTGAGTCTTCCCAGGCTTGTCAGCCCAAGGATGGAGTGATCCATGAACCACCTAAAGCTCCACCCAAGAAACCTATCTGGGTTCCAAAGCCCAAAAATCTCCACACTTCTCTTGACTCTCTTCCTGGACCCTCTCAGCCCAAGAAGACCACACCAAACACTACCAAGCCCAAGAACCCCAAGCCTCAACCACATCCCAAGAAGCCTACCTATCATTGTGAGTATTGTCAGAGAGACGGGCATCTTGCGGAGTTTTGCTTCAGGAGGAAGCGAGTTGAGAGAGTAGAGAGGGCTCGTAGTGATCAGGAGCAGTTCTACCAGCAGGGTGGTAGACTGCGTGTTCCTCGGCGCGGGGAGAGGCTGGAGGCCAGGCCGCGTCGTGTAGGTGGTGGTAGAGGAGACGGTTTTCGTGCCCGTGCTCCAGGTGGTGGTGTTCGTTCCGGCAGAGTTCCAGACCGAGTTGGCTACGGTTCTGGACCTCGTGGCCGTAGGGTTAGGCAAAACCGAGGACCGCGCTTTGAGCCGCGTTTTGGTCCAAACTCTTTTGATGGTTTTCGCTTTCCATCTTTTGAGCAGATGGCTCGACACTGGTTTAGCTCTTTTGCTAAACCTGGTGCTGGACCATTTGCTCCCACTTACAGACACTGATTGTGCAGGACCGGGGACTGGAGGATGTTTGGATTATGGACTCAGGATGTTCTCGCCACATGACGGGACATCGCAGATGGTTCTCCAGTCTCACTCTCCCGAGCTCCAAAGAGTACATCACATTCGGGAACAGCAATCAAGGGAAAGTAAGTGGCACAGGCTCAATCAGCATTTCAGACCATTTCTCTTTAAAGAATGTTGCTTTGGTTAAAAATCTGAACTTTAATTTAATCTCTGTGTCGCAACTTCTTGAGGATTGTTTGGAAGTGCGTTTTAAGAAGGGCAATTCTTCTGTGGTTGATTCTAGAGGGTCTTTGGTTTGTCAGATTTTACCCTTCGGTAAAGTTTTTCGAATTGACTTCTCTAGTTCTTTTGGCCCTTCTCGCTGTTTGATTGCTGGATCTTCTTCTGAGCTCTGGAAGTGGCATAGGAGGTTAGGTCACTTGAGTTTTGATCTGCTAGTCAGGTTAAGCTCTATGGACCTCATCCGAGGATTGCCCAAGCTTAAGATGGAGAAGGATCTGGTTTGTCATCCCTGTCGTCATGGGAAAATGGTTGCCGCTTCTCACTCACCTGTGACTCAGGTGATGACTTCGTATCCAGGCGAGCTTTTACATTTGGACACTGTAGGTCCAGCTCGGGTACGCTCAGTCGGTGGGAAGTGGTATGCACTTGTGATTGTTGACGACTTTTCTCGATTCTCGTGGGTTTTCTTTTTGGAGTCTAAGGATGAAACTTTTCAATTTGTCCATGACCTGATTTTGAAGCTGAAGAATGAGAACAATGGCCGGATGCGAGCAATTTGCTCCGACAACGGCTCTGAGTTCAAGAACTCTCAGTTCGTCAGCTTCTGTGGTGATCAGGGTCTGGACCATCAGTTTTCTTCTCCTTACACTCCCCCACAGAACGGCGTTGTGGAACGAAAGAACCGCACGCTAGTTGAGATGGCCAGGTCGATGCTCGATGAGCACAGGACTCCTAGGCGTTTTTGGGCTGAAGCCATGAACACGGCTTGCTATCTGGCCAACCGCATTTTTCTTCGAGCTTACATTGGTAAGACATCATATGAGTTGCGGTTTGGCAGACAGCCCAAGGTGAGCCACTTGCGAGAGTTTGGCTGCAAGTGCTTTGTGCTCAAGAAGGGAGGGCATTTGGACAAATTTGAGTCTCGTTGCTGGGATGGTGTTTTTCTTGGTTATGCATTGTATTCTCGAGGCTTCCGTGTTTGGAACCTCGAATCCCAGCTGCTTGTCGAGACGTGTGATGTTTCATTTGATGAGTCCTTGCCTTCGTTGACTCCTTCTTTTGAGCTTTCTGGTGATGATGAGCTCGGAGAGTCCATCTTCGAGGAAGATGAGGATACTCCAGCTGCTGTTGAGGGCGGGCCTTCTGCATCCCCCGCAGAGCCCACACCTTCTGTGACTTCGACTGATGATGAGGGCGGACCTCTGATCACTTCTTCCACTTCGATCGAGCCCCCTCAGTCGAGTCCAGAGGTGCCAGCTGCTGACTCCGGTGAGGTGACTTCAGATCACCAGGGAACCCGAGCAGTTCAGCGTGACCACCCCTCAGAGCTCATCATTGGTGATTTGACTGAGAGAACTTTGCGTTCTTCTGCCTCTCTCGCCGTGTTTGCTGAATCTGCGTTTGTTGCATCTTTTGAGCCCAGAGATGTTTCTCATGCTCTTTCTGATTCAAATTGGATTAATGCCATGCAAGAAGAGCTTGAGAATTTTGTCCGCAATCGGGTTTGGACATTGGTTGAGCCGCCACCAGGATGCAACCCCATAGGCACCAAGTGGGTATTCAAGAACAAACAAGGTGAAGATGGGGTTGTGGTGCGCAACAAGGCTCGACTAGTTGCCCAGGGTTATTGCCAGAAGGAAGGTATTGACTTTGAAGAAACCTTCGCTCCTGTTGCCCGTCTTGATTCCATTCGCATTCTTTTAGCTTTTGCCGTTTCGAAGGGTTTTAAGCTGTTTCAAATGGACGTTAAGAGTGCTTTTCTGAACGGGTTCATAGAGGAGGAGGTTTATGTTAGGCAACCCCCCGGTTTTGAGAATCCTAAGTTTCCTCGACATGTTTTTAAGTTGCACAAAGCTTTATATGGGTTGAAGCAAGCCCCCAGGGCTTGGTATGACCGGTTAAAGCAATTTTTGTTGGGAAAGGGCTTTGTGATGGGTTCTGTGGACAAAACTCTTTTCTTGCTCAGAGATGCTTCAGATTTTTTAGTTGCTCAGATTTACGTGGATGATATTATCTTTGGCGGTACTACTGATTCTCTTGTGTCCAAGTTTTCTGAGCAGATGCACAGTGAGTTTGAGATGAGCCTCATGGGTGAGCTCAAGTATTTCTTAGGGCTCTAGATCAAGCAGACCAAGGACGGAACCTTCATCCACCAAGGTAAGTATACTCGTGACATGCTTAAGAAATTTGACTTTGGTGGTGAATTGAAGCCGCAGATGACCCCGATGGGCACTTTTGGGGGTTTGGACAAGGACGAGAGCGGTGTCAAGGTCAATGAGAGAGAATTTCGAGGGATGATCGGTTCGCTGTTGTACTTAACGGCAACAAGACCGGACATACAGTTCGCCGTGGGACTTTGCGCGCGTTTTCAGTCTTCACCGCGCGCGTCTCACCGACAGGCTGTCAAGCGCATTTTCAAGTATCTCACCTATGCGCCTGATCTTGGTCTTTATTATTCAGCATCATCATCTCTTGATTTATCTGGCTTTTCGGACGCCGACTTTGGTGGGTGCCGGTTGGATCGCAAGTCGACTTCCGGTACTTGCCAGTTTCTTGGTTCTTCCCTTGTATCTTGGTCTTCTCGAAAGCAATCTGGAGTTGCTCTTTCGACCACAGAGGCTGAGTACGTAGCTGCTGCTAGCTGCTGCTCACAGTTGGTTTGGATGATTTCCACTCTACGAGACTTTGGGTTATTCTTTCCTACCAGGGTTCCATTGTTTTGCGACAACACTAGTGCTATTAGTGTAGGGAAAAACCCATGTCTCCATTCAAAAACCAAACATATTGATGTGTGCTTTCACTTCTTGCGGGATCAATATGAGAAAGGTGTCATTGACCTTATTCATGTTGATACCCATCATCAGTTGGCTGACATTTTCACCAAACCCCTAGATCAGTCTACTTTTGAGCGTTTAAGAGGGGATTTGGGTGTTGTGTATCCTTTCTAGGATATTTTGCGTCAGTTTTTCTTTCTTCTTTACTCTTTTCTTGAGTCTTTTTGTGTGTGTTCATATCTTGCATATTCACATATCACACTTTTGAGCTTGCTTCTGTTATATGATTGAACTGCTTTACTTATTCTAGCTGGTACATGCTTTTGATTACTTGTCGATGATCATGCTTTTGCTTCAGTTCAAATGATATGTCTGATATCTGTCATATGCATGGCTTTTACGCTTTCAACTTGAAAAATGATCACCATTGCTTCTGGTAACTAGCATGTGTAGGCTGAGTGCTTTTGCTATTTGTTACATGCCTTGTAGCTAGTTCATCACATAGATGCAGATATGCAACTTGGACATCTTTATGCTTTAACATGGAAAATGTGCTATAAAATGATAAAAATCAAAAATGAATGAAAATTCCATGCCTTTTTATGCTTAAGTTGAAAAGATCCAAGTGGGTTTGCTTTGTCGCATTATATTGTTCTGGACTGCTTACCATAGCACTTTGGTATGAACTAGGACAGTGTAGTGTATGCCAAGACCAATGTCTTAAGCTTCTGATGGTCCAGTTCTGGCCTAGGCTTGACTTGGTCGGTTAGCATAAGGTTTGACATGCAAATAACCCTTGGCAAAAATGACAAAGGAAAATGAAAAAGCCTGAACATCTAAAAGATAACAAGTTTGCTGAAGCATTTTGTTTTTGGACAATGCTTATCTTGGTAGATATCAGCTAGCTTCTGCATCTCATGTTTTACCTTGCTCATTTATTGGAACTTATGGTGATGTTTTTATTTGCAAAAATTGAAAAATGCGTGCTAAATGACTTTCTTTAGATATCATCTCTTGCACTGATCATGCCATGTGTCTTAGACAGTATCTCTTTTGCTATACCTGTTAGATACTGTATTTGCAGTCAATCATATCTGAGAAGCATGCTTTCTATACTCCACCTGCACCCCAGTTGCATTCACTGCATATTTTGAGGGGGAGTTGCATCTCAGGGAGAGTCTGTGTCTCTTTTGAGTGCTTGATGAGTTCACTTGTCAACAAGGGGGAGAAAATTTGGGATCAGAGTTTAAGGGGGAGTTCTTACTCTGTTGATATCCTTGTTGTTCTGAAATCACACTCATTTTGAGCTTTTACGTTTTGGTTAACCATAATGACCGTTTCTTGCTTTTGGTTGGCTTTTGGTCATTAGGGTTAAACTTTTACCTTATTTTTCTTCTTCTTTGTTTCCTTGTGTTTTGTTTTCGTGTTTCCACATTTGTTCACAGGTGCTGAAGAGCTGAGAATTGAGGAGTGTTGACAATGCACTCATCAAGGGGGAGATTGAGGAGCCATGCTGAATAGCGTGGACCTCATGGCTCCAGAAGTGATGAGTCATTGTCAACGATAGTCAAAGAGGACTGAAGAAGAGGAGATCTGCTGTTTCATGGGCCGCGTGTGACTCAGGTATACGGGCAGCGAGCGACTGTCGGGCAGAGGACGCTGCGAAGTCGGGCTGGCCCAATCCGGGTGCATGGGCCAGAAGCAGTAGAAGACCCACTGGGCTGTTGACCAGGACTGACTCAGGTACACGGGCGGTGAGCGATTGCCGGGCTGAGAGAGCTGCGGAGTCGGGCCGGCCCAATCCGGGTACCTGGTGCAAAGCCGGTGGAGGCTTTGTCAGTTTCGGCGTAAAACTGACAACCATTGATTTTGTATCCGACTGTCCAGAAGAGAAGCCGTAGTCGCTACGAAAACTTAGCTTCCGGATATGTCATCTATAACTCTAGGCCCACAGTCAGTCAGTTGTGTCTGTAAAAATTCCTAAGGGCAGTAGAGTCTTTTCTTTATTTTTGAGTCTGTAAAAACCCTAAGGGGCTGGTAGAATATTCCTAGTGTTGGGCTGCCTATAAATAGGACCCCAATCCCTAGGGTTTGGACTACCCCTTTGTGCTGAAATCAAATCCACTCTATTGGGTCACTTTTTGTCTCTTGCTTTGTCTCTCTCCTCTTTACTCCTGTGTGCGCCGCCAGGAAGATTTACTCTTGTTGTTGTTCTGCATTTATTGTTCAGTGAAGTTTCTAGTCACAAACCGTGTGCAGCAACATCTGAGTTTTTATTTGCTTCATTTCTCTTTCACAGCAACTTTTTCCTTTGATTTTGAGGCTTCGGAAGCGTCTCTGTTGCTTGTGTTCTTCGTGAGTAGTAGTACTAGTTCTTGCTGTTGCAAGTAGTACTACTACTGTTGCTACAGCTCTCTGTGGCAGCTTTTCACCTTCTCTGCACTGCTTTTTGATCGAAGCTGACAGGTTCCAGAACCTTTTCTGGCTGTTTCTGGCAAAGCTACCTTCTCTGTTCGAAGCCCCCTCAGCTCCGTGAGGCAGGCTTCGATCTAACATCTTCAAAGCCTTCGCTCAAACTGCGAACTTCGGTTTTTGTGTCTGAGTTGCTAGCTTCGATGTTCTTTCAGAATGGACAGCATCACATACTTCGAACAAACATACTCCGAATCTAGCTGTTCGAAGTCCACACTTCGGTAGGCTTCGAAGTTGGGTACGAAGCTTGTCATTTCTGATAGACTTCGATTTGATTTCCTTGTGGCGTGTCAACCTTCGATTCTCCTTCCGAAGCTTTCCCTGTTCGAAGATAGTCTGTAGGCTTCGGACTTGATTTTCTGTCGTGTGACAGACTTCGCTTCTTTGTTCGAAGGTTGTCCTTTTGTGTGTTGTGTTCGAAGCTTTCTGTTCGAAGGTTTTGCTTCGAAGCTTTCGGTTCAAAGCTGTGTTCGAAGTTTTGTCTTCGAAGTGCACACTTCGAAGCAGGCTTCGACTCAGTCACCTTGCTCCGAAGCTCTTGGTTCGAAGCTGTGTTCGAAGCCTTGACTTCGAAGTACATACTTCGAACCAGGCTCCAGCATTGTCATACTTCGTTCCGAAGTACACTTCGCAATTTGCTACTTCGAACTAGGCTAGACTGTGTCACCTTCGGCATCTCGGACAGGCTCCGTCACCAACCTCCGAAGCAGACCTCGACGTGCGAAGGGGGCTTCGCCAAGTTCCGAACAGGAGACAAATTTGGACAGTAACTTCTCTTTTCATTTTACACATACTTAGATCATTTCATTGAGAAGTTTAGGCCTGTTACAACTTGTTCATCTGCCTAGTTGCACCACTTTAGTTTTACACTGTTTATCTTCAGTTGCTTCTAGGTTAGAAACCTTTAGACTTAGGCCTTCTGTTTATTTTCTGTTGCGTAGTATTTTGAGGTGCGTTGGGTATTGGGAACAGGCCATTGATTCGAAAGAATTTTTA
>JAAALK010000109.1:12029-64726 GCA_019279435.1 Zizania palustris | reverse complement strand
CACAGTGCTTCGCTATTTGGCATGCCCATAACGCCTCAGAAAGCACTTCATGCCACCTTCTAGGAAACACTTCAATCTTCTTCTTAGTAAGTTTAATAACAATTTATTACTAGACTCGGCCTGACATTTGGCCTGAGCATATTATGGTGAAGATCTTATCAACTTTATACCATAAGATTCAGCAAAATCACGCACCTCTTTAAAAACAAATGAAGCACCGTGAGCTGTAGTAAGAGTCTAGGGAATACCAAATCTATATATAATTCGATTCTATAAATAATATGCTCCAAGATGAAATCAATTAACTCATTATGCATCATATTTTTGAGAGGCACAACCTTTGTCCACTTGGTGAAGTAGTTTGTATCCATCAACACGAATCGATGCCCTTTTGAAGAGGAAGGATAAATTTGGCCGATGAAGTCCAAGGCCCAACCTCGGAATGGCCATGCTTTGATAATACGATTAAGCAAAGACGCAGGAGCGCGATGAATATTACCAAACCTCTAACATGACTTACATTCTCTATAATACCTAAAACAGTCCTAAATCATAGTCGACCAATAAAACACGCTCTTTTGAGTATAAACCTCATTTTCTGGGCCGTCTAATGAGTACCGCAAAGACCTTCATGTAGTTCACCCATAGCAAGTTTATACTAATCAACATTCAAACTTTTCAAAAGAACTCCATTAATTATTAGGCGATACACCTCATCATCAAGCAACACAAACTTAAATTCTTGCCGCCGAACTTTTGATCTACTCGCTTACTATGATCTCTCAAATATTGAATAATTGGAGTCCTCCAATCATCTTCATGATTTCCTAAAGTACACGCAAAATTCTCACTTGAATTGGCGTTCAAATCATAAATTTTGGCTTGCCCTCGTGCCTCAAACCCTACTGACACAGGGCGGTCAAACTGGCCATAGTGGGCCGGTCAGGCTGGCCATTGTCTGTCAGCCGCCACGGGCGGTAGACCAGCCTAGCATGGTAGGTTAGACCGACTAGACACCTATGGTCAGACCAGCCTGACAGGGCCGGTCAGATCGAAGTCCTCTGACTCATGTGACATAATTTTTTCAAGCATCGACTTTTTTTGTGCGAAAAACTTGTCTCTTTTGACATGATAACCAGAGGCTTGCTGAGCCAAATAATTTGCTACTGAGTTGGCTTATCTAGACACATGGGAAATTTCAATGTTATCAAAAGTACCAATTATGTCTAGGCATTTGTCCAAATAGTTATTTAGCAAACCATTAAAGCATTGAGCAATTCTAGCTACTTGTTGAACAACTAATAGGGAATCACTAAATGCATGAATATATTTAACACTCATGGAATCTAAAAGTTCAAGTCCTAGCAATAGAGCTTCATATTCGGCTTGATTATTAGTACAAGGAAATTCTAGACGGGCCGAGGTCTCGAATCTCATACCACTAGGTGATATGACAACCACTCCGATACCTTGGCCATTCTTGCAAGCCGAACCATCAAAATAAAGTTTCCATGGTACTACTTCAATCAGAGCAGTATCACTACTCCAATTAACATCTACATGGTGATCAACTATAAAATTTATGATGACCTGGCCTTTCATAGCTTTTAAGGGTTCATAAGCCAAATCATACTCAATAATTTACCTTGCTTAGCAACCTTTGCACATCTCTCTTACATGTCGGCACTTCAAAGTTCTTAATCTTCTCAAGTCTCTTAGGATTAATCCCAATACCTCTCTCCAGAATCATGAATCCTAAGAACTTGCCCGTTGACATGCCAATAGCACACTTGAGCGGGTTCATTTTCAAGCCATACTGACGCATTCTTTCAAAAGCAACTCGCAAATCGGCTAAATGGTTACCCATATCATTTGTTTTGACTACAACATCATCTATATAGACCTCTAGCATAACTCCTAGGAAGTCATGAAAGATCAAGTTCATCGCACGGTGATATGTAGCTCCGGCATTCTTTAAACAAAAAGTCATCACGACCCACTCAAACAAGCCGATAAAACCAGGACATCTAAAGGCCATTTTGTAATCATCCTCTTCAACAATAAAAAATTGATTGTAACCAACATTACCATCAAGAAAACTTACTACCTTATGTTCTAAAGCATCATTTATCAACATGTTGGCTATTGGCATTGGATACTTGTCCTTCGGAGTGGCCTTGCTTAAGTCCCTAAAATCTATGCACACACGAATCTTGCCACTCCCTTTATTTTCGACAGGCACAATGTTAGCAACCAATTCAACATACCTGCATATCCTAATAAACTCAGCCTTAAGTAGTCGCTCTATCTCCTCTTTATCTCGGTCATACACGACTGAATTAAAGTGACGAGGGCCTATTTATAAGGCCTAAACCCAGGTTTGATAGGCAGTCGATGCTCTACGAGCTCACGGCTAAGTCCGGGCATCTCGATATACTCCCACGCAAAGCAATCAACATATGACAGAAGTAACTTTATTACCTCATCCTTATCACAAGCTAACAAATTCTGATTTACAAAAGTTAGCCTCGGAATACTACCATCGCCTATATCTACCTCCTCTAAAGGATCGGCCGACGCAAAACCTTGACCTAAATTTTGTAATTCACTACAATCTTCAATGGCTTCAGCAATACCATCTTTAGAAGACCGATATTGCTTTACACGAGACTTTAGCCAATCAAGATTACTTTTACCTAACATGACAACTTGTTTAGAAATAGCCGAGCTGCACCATCCGACTTTACAAATACTAGAACAAATCACCCCTCGAACATGCCAACAAAATCGTAATCTGAGAGGTATCTACCTGATAGACATTCTACCTTATCATGGATGGCATCTATGGACACATCGGTCAAATCAACCTAGGCTGAAGTGTCAGCAAGGTAGATGGAACACAACAATTTGCGTGAATCCAATCACGCCCAAGTAATACACTATAGTTACCTTGCACATCGACCACAAAGAATGTCATCGACAACGTCTTGTTGCCCACCGTTAGCTCCAAATAAAGTATGCCCTTAGCCTCAGAGCTCTCACCGTTGAAGCCGTTCAGCGTCAAGTAGGTCTTCATCAGGTCATATTCATTTCTGTCGAGCTTCTTCAATAGAGAGTACATCATCAGTTTGATGGTGGCACCTTCGTCTACAAGCATCCTAAAGATCAACTTCCTGTCGATGTGTCCTTTGACTTACAGGTGCATCAAGTGATGAGCTGACTCATCGGGCTTCTCGAAAATACCTTCACGTGGGACTAGGTTTAGTTGAGAAACCTCGGCCTCATCTCCTGGTAGACCAAAATCAGCGGGAAGCATTACCACATTCACATCCATCGGCTGAGGGGGTGGCCCCTCCGAGACAGGTGTGTAGTTGTCGTCCAGCATGTCTTCTTCGTCGTCACTTAGAGTAGGAGCCGGGTTGTTTGCGGCAACTGGCTTGGGCTTCCATACCTTCTTGGGTACTGGTTGGGGGCGAATCTCCTTGAAAATTGCATCCCGCTCATCCTCGGCCTTCTTCTCTCTCATCTCCTAGGTTTGAGACATTGTAGCCGCCTTTTCTGGGACCTGGTCTTGCCAAGAGGCACCCATGAAGGTTGTGGCTTCGTACTGGGCACCATGAACATGCTCCTAGAATTTTTTGCCGAATGAGAAACACCTGGATCAGCCTTGACATTTTTATGCTTGGTGGGGGTACTCTCCTATACACTATCGGTCAGACTGGCCTTACTAGGCCGGTCTGACCGAGCCCTGTCGATCGGACCGACCATGGTGGGCCAGTCTGACCGTCTAGTGCCGGATGGCTGAAAAATGTCAGTCGGACCGACCACAGTAGGCTGGTCAGACCAAGGTGGATAGAGCGGTCTGACTAGCCCTAGGGATGTGGTCAGACCGACAGGCTCCGTCTTGGCTCCCTTCTTTGGTTCGTCTCCATTCTACTCTGGTGGGGCTCCCTCTCGGATTGGGACATCCTGGGAGCCCACTTTGACCACGATGGCCTCAGAACCCCAGTCCGGTCATCCTTGTGGTGCGACGAGCACCTGAATGAAGACGTCGCCTCCTGCTGTGCTAACCTGTCCCTACATGTTATAGATTTTGGGTGGCATAAATGGGACACCCGTAAAAAGTAAGGGAAATGGTACTTAGAAGCGGAAAGTAATGTGGGACCCACTGCGTCATTGGGAACTGATATGGAGGTAGAGGCATCGGTGGCTCTAGTGGTCTTGCCCATCATGGGCCAAACTCATTCCTTCGCGGAGGGTTCGGCCTCACTGGAGGTCCTAGCCGAGTGTTCGGCTTCTCGGCCCTCTTCTTGTGGTTCTGGAGTAGCATCTCATATGTCACCTTATGCTTCTTGTGTGATTTAGCAAAAGACGGTGTGTTGGTATTCACCTTCCAAACTCCTACATCGGGATTCTTTAGCACCATCATCTACGGGCGAGGTTCTCCAATCATAACCTCCTTCCCCTTAGCCGACGCTCGGGCCAAATCAACACCTTCTTCCTATCGTGGTCGATAGTGTTAACGAGGAAGGGGTCCTGGTTGAGCTTCATTTTACGTTTAGTATCCAATTTCAATCGTCCTTCATCTATGGACGATTGAACCTATCAACAAAAAACATTGCAATCGTTAGTAGAATGAGAGTGTGAGTCATGCCATTTATAGTAAGCGTGTTTCTTCAAGTCATCGGTAGTTGGAATGATGTGACCTTTCGGCAACCCGAGAAGTTTGTTCTTCAACAAAAAAATGAAATATCTTGTCGCACTTGGTCATGTCAAATGCTTATTTGACCTCACTGGGCCGACTCTTAGTGGGAGACGGCCACAACTTAAAGCAAGTGATGGTCTTCATCTTACTAGACAAAGTCCACTCCGAGGTATACATATTGGCTGAGTCATCGTCGCTCTCTGATGATTCCTCATCGGAGTGCTCCATGACATGCACTTCGTCCTTGGGCTTGCTAAAAGTCTTAGTGAATTTCTTATTTTTGTCTCGGCCTTCCTCGATTAGAGCTTGCTGCAACACTTGACTAACTTATAAAAAGTTATGACCCTCTAGCTTCTCCTTAAGCTCAGAATGCAAACCATTGAATGCTAAGTCGGCCAAATCTCTCTATGAAATGTTCAAGCTGAAACATCGGTTTCTGGTGTCTCTAAACCGTCTAAAGTAGTCAGAGATGCCCTCATTATACTTTTGTTTAACTGATGTCAAGTGCGAGAGTCTAAGTTCAGTTTCTCTAGTATAAAATAATCGTGGAACTTCTGCTCAGGCTAGGCCCAAGTATGAATGGAGTTCGGTTGTAGTGCCGAAAACTAAGTGAAGGCAGCACCGAATAGCGACAAAGAGAATAATTTAAACATAAAAGCATCTGATCCACTGGCTTCACCACACTGTGCTAGAAACTGACCTATATGCTCCCATGTGGTCTTGTTACTCTCACCATCGACTTTGGTGAATTCAGGAACCCTAAAACCACAAGGATATGAGATTGTGTCATAATGGTCCGGGTACGGCTTGTGGTAAACCCTAGTCCGATCCCGGGGTGTGTAGCCCATTCACTACCTAAAAAGCATGCGAATATGCTCATATATTTATCTACACCCCGCTGTTATGCGCATCTCTCGTGTAGGGGCGTGACACGTGGTGGTATACCGGTGTGTCGGCCATATGGCAACCCTCTAAAGCCCTCCTCTTGTGGTGGCTCATAATACACAACATTATCTACCCTATGTGGGTGCGCGGGTGTAGGTGGATCTAGTAGATCGGGTAAAGGCAACGTAGGCATGAGGGGAGGCAGCACGTAAATGGCAGTAGGGGCGGTCTGATCGGCCATACGGCCGGTCTAACCGAAGTGTACTTGCTAGTTGGACCGGCCTAGTAGCCGGTCAAACCGACCGTTGTTAGTGGCTGCGGCTTGGACGGGCCGGTCTAACTGGCCCAATGGCTGGTCTAACTGACCGTAGTTGGCAGTGCTAGTGAGCCAAGGTGCCAAGCATCGGTTTGACTAGTGTTGGCGTAAAAGATTACGCTAACAGGTTTCTGTGAAAAAAGAAACTAACAAACGAAGTGTTTGTGAAGCAAACTGTTCTAAGCCTCCGAAAGGATAATAACTTAGAATAGTTCGAATGTATGTATTGAATAACTTGTATTCGGTCCCTATTACAGGGTGAAATGGGGGGTATTTATAGGCCCAAACATTAAGGAAAAGACCTATTTACCCCTCTATTACAACCGACATAGTGGAAACTATTCGGTTCCCTTAATAGGACTAAAATGGTAAAAGACTAATCTAATGAGAAAGAAGATAAGTCTTCCATCTTAGCTGGCAAAAAAGATCTTGGAGGGCCTTAGTTCGAAGATGTACTCCGAACCAATGCCTATCTTCGTACTTCGAACTTGGTTCTGGGTACCTTCGAAGATGATCATCTAGGAACCTTCGAATCCGCTGTCTGCTTTTATGTTGCTTCGGCAATAACCCCGAAGATGAGATATTTTCCCCCAACAGTAGCCCCTCGAATACGCTTCTCCGTTTGACCTGTAACGTTAGGAGAGCAGTATACGGAAGGAAAAGATAACCAAACATAGGGGTTATTGGTTTTTATTTTATCTCCGAAATGCATGAAGATATGAACTTCGAATCAGTCTTAAGGTAATAGCTTTTCGAACTATCCTAGAACCGACTCAAGAAGTTCGAAAGTCTTTTAGACTTAGAGAAAATAGCCGTTAAGTTTCTGTTTCTAATGGAAACTGTAGTAAGCGTTAATCTCGGGAAAAAGTAACGGCAGGAATGCGAAACGACACAAACTAACGGTAAAAAAGTGAAATCTAGGCTATAAATAGAAGGCCTAGAAGTTACCCGGTTACCTTTTCACCGCATTCTCGCAATCAAAAACTTTTTATCCCTTCGAGTTCTTGAGCCCTAGCCTCCATTTCCTCAGAGCAATCCGGCGGTCGCGATGGTGAAGACTAAGGGATCTGCACCTCCGTCGGCCTTGGCCCGGCAGCAGGCGGCCGCAGCAGCAGCGGCGGCAGCGTTGGCGGCGGCACCTCCGATGCCGGCGGTGACATCCATGGCGGCAGGGGGGAGAAATCCCCAAATCGCCGATGACCAAGGTTTGTGCCCGCCATCGACGAAATATTTGGATCAGTCTTTTGAGTTGGGGCCTTCTACCTGCAAGAGAGAATCATTGGCAATCACAGCGGGGGGAAAAATTAGCAATGGAGTTATGATCCGGAAGCCAGGCAAAGAATCTATTCCATCGCCAAGACCCGGAGAAGTAGTGGTATTCGAAGCCTTCTTCGAAGCTGGCTTGGGCCTCCCTGCAGTGGACTTCCTGGCGGAGGTACTTGATCTGTTCCATGTAACCCTCCCCCAATTATCTCCGAACGCAGTAGCTAGATTAGCTATCTTTGAATGGGCGCTGAGAGCCGAAGGTTGTGAAGGGAGGGCAGAAATCTTCGCTGCACTTCATAGAGCAACTTGCCAGCCGAAGACCTTCGTAGGCTCCGGAGGTGAGAAAGTGGTGGTATCCTTCGGCTCTATCAACTTTAGGCTTCGGGATGAATATGCCCTTCAGTTTCCTGCCAAGGCCATCAATGCTAGATGGTACACTGATTGGGTTCTGAGATGGTTCTATGCCGAAGTTGGAGCAAGCAGTCCTCTAGCTGGGCCTCTTAAAGAAATTCAATTCCGGAAAGAAGCCTTAGTGCAGCCCAACGAAGGCCAACTCGAAGCTCGTCTTAACCTGCTTCAAAAGATTAGCCGAAGGTTAAGCATGCGGGACTTAGCCGAAGAATTCATCGGACTGCAAATTCCTCCGCTGATGGCCAACTGGCATGTCATCTTCGAGGATGATTCGGAAGGCGGTCTCCGCAAGATTAACTTGACTTCGAGCCCTGCAGGTAACTTCGAAACCAACATGCATTATACATATTTACTTCGAAGAAAGACTAATTTGATTTATTTTTTAGCTTCTTCAGCCCCTATTACTTCAGAGCAAATTGTAAGGGCTTCGGAGAAGATTTTGGGTGCCCCAACTCCGACTGAAAAAGAATGGAGAGTTAAATTGGTCGGGAGTTGGGAGAGGTTTAACAGAGTATGGGGAATGTTGGAGTTAACTCCGCCCCCTCTGATGGACTGGGTGCCTTTGGAGAAAGGACCCAAGAAAAGGATGGCTGAAGCCGGAGCTTCGAGCTCCGCAAAGACTCCGGTGAAGAAGGTGGCTCGAAAGCCAAAAAATCTCGCACCTTCGAATCCTGCGCCTTCGAGCTCAAGAACCTCAATCTCCGGTTCTAAAGTAGATGAAGGTATATTATTAGTGAGATTGATTGATGAAGATGCAGCTCAACAAAATATTCACATTGAAGATACTGCAGGTATGCCGGAGCCTCAAGCTAACATTGAAGAAGTGAGAGCTCCGGATACTCAAGAGGAGCAAATCGAAGCCCCTATGGGCGAAGATGAAGTTGAAATTCCTACAACTTCAGTTGTGGATGAGGGGAGGACTGCTAACGGAGATACTCCGGCAGCTGAAGTTTTAACTGTGGATTCAGATGATGACTTCACCTTTGATCCTCTGAGCAGTCCAGTGCTCGACCTCCCCCAGAATATCGAAGGTAAACTTCGCATAATTCTTTTATTTCTGTGGGGGAGTGTAAGGAGCAGAAAACTGGTGCTCAAGACTATGATCACTACAGAAGCTGATGAACTGAGAGTTCATGAACTCAAAGCCGTTGTCAGAGCGAATTGCTCGCATCCGACCATTGTTCTCATTCTTCAACTTCAAAACTAGGCCATGAACAAACAAGAAAGCCTCATCCTTATACTCTAGAAAGAAAACCCACGAGAATCAATAAAAGTCATCAACAAATACAAGCATGTACCACTTCCCACTGACTAAACGTACCCGAGCTGGACCAACAGTATCCATGTGTAACAGCTCTCTCGGGTACGAAGTCATCACTTGAGTCACAGGCGCGTGAGAAGCGACAACCATCTTCCCATGACAACAGGGATGGCAAACTAGATCCTTCTCCATCTTAAGCTTGGGCAATCCTCGAATAAGGTCCATAGATCTCAATCTCACTAGCAGATCAAAACTCAAATGACCTAACCTCATATGCCACCTCCAGAGCTCAAAAGAGGACCCAGCGATCAAATTGTGAGAAGGGCCAAAAGAACTAGAGAAATCAATCCGAAAAACCTTACCGAAGGGTAAGATCTAGCAAACCAAAGATCCTCTAGAATCAACAACAGAAGACATGCCTTTCTTAAAACGAACCTCTAAGCCATCCTCAAGAAGTTGTGAAACAAAGACAAAATTAAAACTCAAGTTTCCAACCAAAGCAACATTCTTCAAAGAGAAATGCTCATAGATTTGAATTGAGCTAATGTCGTGTACCTTCCCATGACCACTGTTCCCGAAAGTGATGTACTCCTTGGATCTCAGGGAAGTGAGGCTAGAGAACCATCTGCGATGTCCCGTCTTGTGGCGAGAGCATCCTGAATCCATGATCCATACGTCCTCTAGTCCTCGATCCTACATGATCAATGGTCATAAGTCGGAGAAAACGGTCCGACACTAGGTTTAGCAAAGGAGCTAAACCAGTGTCGAGCCATCTGCTCAAAAGAGGGAAAGCAGAAGGAATCATAAGAGTATGGACCAAAACATGGCTCAAAGTGCGGTCCTCTATTCTGCCTAATGTCTCGGCCATGAGGTCCAAAGCCGTATCCAGAACAACCTAGAGCTCTGCCGGAGCGAAAACCACCCTCCGGAGCACGAGCACAAAAGTTGTCTCCTCTACCACCACATACACGACGCGCCCTGGCCTCTAGCCTTTATCCGCGTCGAGGGACTCTATGTCTACCACCCTGCTGGTAGAACTACTCCTGTCCACCTCGAGCTCTATCTGCTCTCTCAACCTGCTTCCTCCTAAAGCAAAACTCCTCAAGATGCCCGTCTCTTTGACAGAACTCACAGTGATAGGTAGGCTTCTTGGGATATGGTTGAGGCTTGGGGTTCTTAGGCTTGGTAGTGTTGGGTATAGACTCTTTGGTGTGAGAGTGTCCAGGTTGAGAGTCAAGAGAAGTGTGGAGATGCTTGGGCTTTGGGATCTTGATAGGCTTCTTGGGTCGAGATTTAGGTTGTTCTTGGAACACTCTATCTTTGGGCTGACGGGCCTGGAAAGACTCAGTTGAGTGAGTCTTGGGATAT
Organism: Zizania palustris; assembly: GCA_019279435.1. NCBI lineage: Eukaryota > Viridiplantae > Streptophyta > Magnoliopsida > Poales > Poaceae > Zizania > Zizania palustris. The sequence goes on along the minus strand of JAAALK010000109.1, from coordinate 54,514 downwards.
CTCTGCTCTAGAGTCATCTTAGTCCACTCCATTGAAGGCTAATGGCAGATCTCACACTTTCTATCAACTTGGACATACTTCTCAGCTTTTAGCTTGATTAATTCCAATCTCAGGGACAAGCAGTTCTCACAAACAGTGGGTGGAACTGACAATGTCTCAAGCTCAAGCTTAGTCTGAGCCAGCTCAGTTCTGACTCTCTCCAACTTGCCTAGCTCCTCATCACTCTTGGCTCTCAACTAAGCTAAACTATCTAGATGGGATGGACAGTCTACATAGGGCACGACGACAGTGGCATGAGCATCTTTCAGCTCCAGTTGAGCGCTCTCAAGCTCAGTGGCCAAAGCGTCTCTCTCTTCTACCCTCTCTGTGTACCTAGACTTCAGAGTCATCAGGTCACACAACAACACCTCACAGTTAGGGCACTCACTACTACCACCCAAGCAAGGGGAAGAAGATAGACTCTCAATCTTGCCATTGGCCATGGCAAGCTCACTCTCAAGCTCATCTATCCTTTTCTTAGCCCCTCTAAGCAGTTTCTCCCGATACCTCAACTCCTGACAATTCTCTTCTAGTAATTCAACGACTTCTTGTTCATAGGAGGATACCTTTTCATCGTCGTCGTTGTTGGAGTTGTCGGGGGAGCCCTTCTCTTCCTTATCTCCAAGAGCCATTGAGTAGAAGCTCTTGCGGGATCTTCGACTGTGGTGCGAGTGGCTCTTCTTCTTGTCCTCGAAGGCCATGAAGTAGAGGCCTGCCGGATCATCCTTGTCCTTACCCTTCTTGATCACGATCTCTTCATCACTTGAGCTTGAAGACGAGGAAGAAGACAATGACCTCTTGGAGTAGCTTCTCTCCATCTCGGTGAAAAAGGCCTTGTCTCGCTTATTGTTATCACGCCGGTAGTCCTTCAGGGCCTTTTGAAAGAATCTCATCTTTGGCTTGCCCTTTGTGAAGGTGGAGCTGTTGTGTTTGCCGGAGTCATAGGAGCCACCACCGGTACCCTTCTTGTGACCGTTCCGCTTGGGGCAGTCGGCGATGAAGTGACCTAGATCACCACACTCAAAGCATCTGAATTTTGTGTCGTGTCTTTTGAACATTCGTTTATCATAGACACAACACACCCGATTGTTAAAAAGACACAGATCATCATCTCCTAGTGAATCAAGCTGGTCCTCAGTGATAGACATCAAAGAGAATGCAGCACAACTCAAAGAGGAGGAGTAAGTTGAAGGTGTCGCAAGGGCCAGAGTTTTTGAGCCAGAACTAGTGAGATTTGATCTCAACTGGATATCAACCTCTATGGCCTTGAGCTTACTAAAAAGCTCTGCGATAGTCAAGGTATCGTAAGAGGTGATCTCAATGATAGAGGATACCTTAATCTCCCTGATCTTAGGGTCCAAGGTATGAAGAACCTTGAGCGCCTGCTCATGATCTGAGACTAGCTGAAGTCCATCAGTCTTGTTGGCCCGAAGCTTGTTGATAATCGATTGAAAACAACCAAACAAGGATTCAACAGATTCACTCGGCTTCTGTGTGAAGTTTTCATATTCACGCCGGTAGGTCTGATAGAGCCGAGCCTTGACCTGGGTTGTTCCCTCATGGTGTGCTTGGAGGGTAGCCCAGATCTCTCTTCAGTGCTGAGATGGCTCACACGCTCAAACTCAGTGGGACCTAGACCAGAAAACAAAATGTTCACAACTTTGTTGTTGTTCTGATGTTGGGCGATTATCTCGGGAGAAGTGCGCTCAACAACAGGAAGCACAGTGAAAGTATAGTGAACACAAACATCCCAAATGTCCGAGCTCTGACTCATGAGATAGGCTCGCATGCGAGTCTTCCAGTAATTTTAGCCAAAATCTTCAAGGGATGAGACCTTGCCAGAAGAAGTCATGATCACTACCTTGGGTTAGAACCGGTTAAGGTATGGAAAAACCCTAACTAGGCTCTGATACCACTTGTAGGACCGAAAGTAGCGACCAGAGGGGGGTGAATGGGCGCCTGAAAAATTCTTTCGAATCAATGGCCTTCTCTCAACACCCAATGCACCTCGACCAACAATCAATAGAAGCAAAACAAATCACAAATACTAAAAATAATCTAGCCTAAAAATGACCAGTGTCCTAATCAAAAAGAAACCAAACACAGTGCTTAAAGGCAGATCAAGTTAACTCATAAGTCAAATGACTGTTCTACAGAATGATTCACCGAAGACATAGATATTCCATCAAACATGTCCAAAACATCCACAGTACACATGCAGTCCAATAGTATGAGAAAGCACAATATTTCGCACATTTAATTAATCAATGTAAATGCATGAATTAAACGATGATCACAGATAAATCAATGAATATTTGATGTGAATCTAGAGATAATGTACTAGAGGCTATTAAAAACACAACACAAAATATTCAAATGAAATTACTACTAATGCTCAAGGATTGATCCAAAAATAAAATCTCAAGCAGTAATTTAAATGAGCAGATATTCAAAGGACAGAAATTTCCATACCTTTTTTTCTCTGTATAGCAGTGTATATGTGGAATACACGAACTGAATCCTGAGCACTCTTCCTATGCACAAGTACCATGCTCTGTGCACTTGAACAGGAGGTAGCAACCTGCTCCATCCAATACACAGCAGCCCGCTGCTTGCGCCCAAGTGCTAGCACTCCTGTAGTGAGTGCTCTCACGCGCCGCTCCATGGAGGCTCTCAGCCCCACGCTGCCTCACGGCACGAGATAATAACTGAGGTCGTCATCTTGATGCATATCCGAAGTGGCAAGGTTGGCCTGAGGATGAAGCTTATCCACGGCCACCTGCCTCCATCTTTCCACCTTCACCTAAAGTCGGGCCATCTGAGCGGCCATGTCTTCGGGGAGGTTCTCACTTCCTCTGGAGGTGTCCTTCGGGTCTCGGGAACTGACATAGTCAATTCGGAGCACGGACGGAGCTGTCCGAGGGGCTCCAATTGCTCGGAGGTTATTGACTACTTTAGGAGTTTAGGGGATGTCTGAAGGTCCTACTCCGGAGGTCCGAGAGGACCTTCGGAGGGGGCCGATGGCCTTGGGAGACATGACTTACGAAGATAAGCAGGGTCTAGAAACCGAGGGCTTCGAACGGTGGTGGAAGGCGAAAAAGGCCTTCGAACTTTACTCGAAGCCCCTTGTCGAAGGGTGCGTGGAATCCTGGGACTCCGAAGCTTCGACCGCAAACGTACTTCGAAGTACAGGCAGTGGCAGAGAACTAGCTTTTAGTACTAGGTTCCCCACGGACAGTGCCAACTATTGGCGCAACAGATTACGCTAACAAGTTCTATAAGACCAAGAACTGACAAACAAAGTGTTTGTGAATGTGGATTATCTCAAGCCTCCGAATAGGATAATAGCTCGGAATAGTTCGAAGTGTGTATTGAATATCTCAATATTCCATGTCTCTTATAAGGTGAGAAGGGGGGTATTTATAGGTAAAATCTCTAAGGAAAAGACCTTTTACCCCTTAATTATAACTGACATAGTGGATACTATTTCGGTATCCTTCATAGGGTTAATATGGGAAAACATACTCGAAGGATGTTGATAAAGCAGACATCTCATCCTTCTGGTTGTTATCCACTCCGGAGGAGAAGCTTTTCGGAGAGTCTCTTCGGACCGGAGTCTGGACGGACTCTTTGGCTTCGAGCCCTTCAGTTCGGAGGAGGTCTTGGGCTCCGAGATTAAGACTTGCCTTTATCTTCGTTGTATAATGTATTTGCTTGGAATCTTGGAAGATCATGGGAATGAAATATTTTCCCCCAACAATAACCTATCATAATAGAGTTTTTACAATGAGTAAATAAGTAACCTAAATAGAAGACTTTAGCAGCCAATTTTGAAAACGCTGGAGGTGTATCACCCTTGTTCGCCAAAGATCTATTCAGTCTTGTGTAACCACTTGCTGGATTTTTGCTGCTTGAATTCAGTGTAGGAACTGAATGGAGAGCATTGAGCGCAAATCTGGGACGCAAATCAGATTGGCCTCAAACAGTCAAACTAGGCCCGGCCTTGCATCGATTGGGCATCAGTTTCATCTCAGATTGTCAACGTAACACATCTGGATGGGCCTTAAATTTGCAATCCATTATTTGCTACCAATCTTAAAAACCATGTAGCTAGTTTGGTTAGACAAAAATAAAACCAAAAAACAAACCGAACCACATTTTTATCCTGTTTGTTTTTTTAAAAAATCAGTTTTTATTTCAGGAAAACTCGATTTTTTTTTGTTTATTTTCAAAACTTTAAAAACTAAACAGCCAAAAAAACGAACAACTTGAAATTTTAATATTTATGTATTGACGAGTTGATAAATTGAATTGTGATATAGTTTTAATTTTATATAAAAACCGAAGAAGTTTAGAATTTCTAATATTCATATCTTGATAAATTGATATCTATAATTATAATGTAATTTATTTTTATCTAGCTTATAAAATTATAAAAAATTATAATTTTGTTCTCTAAAATCTTATATAGAGAGTTCTTCTAACAAAATTTTATTATTGAATTTTATTACTCTCCAACAAACTCTCAATATTATATTCTCTATATTTTACTCTTATATTATTAATAAGTTGACCTTACCTATTAAATATATTATCTTTTTTTATCTTTTTATCACCGACAGTTGAGACCAGAGTGGATAGAAAATGACTTTCGTTCTCTACCAGAAGGGAAGATGAAGAAATATTTAGGAATACCTTATTATTGAGAGTCTTTTAATAGAAAAATTAGTTATAATCTCTAAAATTTAAGAAACAAAATTTTTTATATTTATCTTGAAGATGCTCTATCTCAGTATTTCCTCTCGAGTTAATTTTTTCTGTGTCATTATAATTTTCATGGTTTGCCAATATGTCATCGGTATGTCCAAGACAAATGGGGCCACCACAATCACTGATAGTGACATATATGCAATTTTTAAAAATTATAATTACATGTAAGTAATTTTCCTTCACATTGCCCCACAACCTAACATTAGTGGCTATCCAATGACATGTGGGCCCCACGATGCCCCTCCGCGTTCCGGCGAGTCGTTATCACTTTCACACGTCGGACTGTCCCACCGGTGCCAAGAAGAGAAGGGGCGTTCTACGGGTCCCACTTGTCTGTCATGACGGTAAGGTAGCTCTAGTAACTCTTGTGGCCAGGAATTAGAAATGCAGGAAATGTTCGACTCGAGAACGTAAACCCTTACGAAGATGACACGTAGGTCCCCACCCTAGGTGTCTAGTGGGCCCATGCTGTCCTTTATTATAAACTTTAGGTTGAGGTAGTTTATTTGGTGACTAGGTGTGGAAGGGGCACCTCATGAGAGGGCGATTATAACCAAATTTTTGACACCACCGTTGTTTGGTCATTTCTTCCTTTGCTCCCGGCGCTCTCCTCTCTTCTCCTCTCTCCCCTTCGCCGCGAGAGAGGAGAGAGAGAGAAGTATCGATTCAACCGCCTATCTCTGGGTAAGCAAGCTCGTGCTTTGACTGCTCCTTCGAATTCAGCAATGGTTTGTTGTTTGCTTTGGCTTGGTCGGCGTCCTGGTTGCTAGATGGTATCGTGAGAATGGGTTTTGGATTAAAACTCGGAGCCTTGTCGCTCCCAACTCTGGGTTGCTAAAATTTCGAGCGTTTTGGTTGTTTCCGGTTCGATGGTGTCTGTTCTAATGGAGTCTGTATGATTCGGTGTTTTGTGTTGTCCGGTGAGTCTAATGGGCGCCTTCCGATTCGTCCCTTTCGCTGAAGCGTCGGATCGAAAAACTCGATTTGTGCGCGGATTAGCCCCTTAATTGCTTGCATTTGGTTTTTGAATGGAACTTTTTTGAACGAGCGTGATTTTCTCAAAATTTTAGTTTTTCTCCACGTGTGGTGCGGCAATTTTTGGTGGGTGGTGGTGCTTTATATCGCTATCGCTGGATTTGGTTTTGAATAGAACTACACGCCTTTTGTCATAGGAGTAGGCATTGGCTATGCCCAGTTCCTGGTAGCTTAATTGAAGTATTGGACCTGTTGCATTGAAATCGTTAACCCCTTTAAAAAAATCAATAAGTGATAGTTTGTGGAATTTTACTCAATTACCGAGTTATTAAAAATTGTTTTTTCTAATTTCCGAAGCAAGTTAGCAGTGCTTGCTTATATATTTAAATGTACTGTTCTAGGCTTCTAGCGCACTGCTCTCATGTCATGTAGATTTGCACATGATGTTGTACTCAATCGTCTAGATTTTAGTTTTTTTTCGAAAAGTGATGCCGGATTGTACTTACTCGATACCTAAGCATAAGCAAGAGGAGTTTTCTATACTGTGTAGCACCAATCTTACCATTTGGAATGTGTTGCAGTCCTGTTATATACTTGGTGGTTGAGGCCTTGAGGATCCTTTGGCAGGGTTGACCTCCTGAAGATTTTTCTTTGGTTTGCTGTTATGTACTTATGTTCACTTATACATTCTTTTATTATAGGAATACTTGTATTTGTTTCATAACTAAATCATTATTTTTAAGGCTCTTCATGGAAAATGATGATGAAACTTGTAACTTTCTCCAAATGCCTCTGTGTCTTAGCATGTATTTATTTTGGTTTTATTTCTAGAATATTACTGCAGACCTGGTTTAGTTTCTAATGAAAATGTATGTTGTCAAATATTGGCAGCAGATGCATTATAGTTCATATTACTGCAGCACTCGTTAATATGCCAGAATTGATGATGAAGAGCAATTGTAATGATGATCGTTTTGGGAGGGAGATTTTTGAATGCTTGAACTTGGAGAACTCTATACAGAATGCACACATGCAAATCAGTGAGTTGGAGCAATCTGAAACTGGCGAGTTGAAACAATATGAGCAATCAGATGGGTTGACCTCATCTTATGTCGATCTGCAGGATGGTGAGAAACTTAACAAACAGTTCCTGAGAGTTGAATGCCCATTTACTGATCTGTTGAACATGGGCTTGCATGTACCTAGTTATTTCCATGTGTACTACTTTTGCATTTATAATCTGTTGCTGTTGTTTTTCAGATGCGTATATGAGGAATCAGGTAGCTGGGCAGGATATTAAGATCATGGAAGCTGATGATTTTACGGATGAAAAAAGTTTTACTTCGCTTAAGGTTCTGCTATTTCTTTTAGTCATATGTTAGTATGATCCTGTTAGAGTCGGAATTGTGTATCACCGTAGAGGGGCCAAGGGCGCAAGGCAGAGGGCAGGCTTGAGCCTAGGCCCTGCGTGAGTCTTGTAAAGAATTCTGGTATTGTAGATAACAGAATTGTGTTGTACAAGAGTCTATAAATACTTTGAATACTATGGGAATAAAGGCAAGCAGAATTCAGTTAAATCATTTCCTCCTATTCCTCTGCTCCTCCCCTTTGCTCCTATTCTCTCATCCCCTTCTTCCTACCGGAAGAAATCAAGAAAGCACCCTGGAACTCCCTGGTTCCAGGCGTCCCAGGAGAAGGCCAGTTCCTACCCACTCCTACCCCTTACGCTCTCAACTGGCAACCCACCACAACTTGGTATCAGAGCCAAGAACCATGTCTTCAGGGAGTATGGATGCCTCTACAACCACAGGTGAGGGGGCCATGGAAAAACTCCAGCAAGATTTGGCCGCTATGTTAAAGATTGTCTCAACATTGGCATCGAAGGCGGATTTGGCAGAATTGAACCGCGCCGTAGCAGTGGCCACCGCACGGGTCAATTTGCTGGAGCAACAGGTTGGTGGCAATACAACCGGAGCGTCGCCAGTAATGCCAAGATTAGGAGGTGACAGTATCTTACCACCACCGAACCAATCTCCAAGGAATAACCTGTAGCAAAATCAGGCCAACAATGGGTCACCAGAGGCACCAGCTTCAGGAGGGATCCCACGTTTTTACAAACTGGAGTTTCCAAGATTTGACGGCAAAAGTGATCCTCTAAATTGGCTGAACCACTACGAATAATTTTTTCGAGGACAGCATACCGACGAGGGTGATCGTGTCTGGTTGGCAACGTACCACCTCACGGATACAACCCAGGAATGGTATTACCACTATGAACATAATCATGGTTCGCCCAATTGGGAGACATTCAGGACTCTCTGCCATGTCCATTTTGGGCCAGCAGTCCACAGCAACCCCCTGGGAGAGCTTAAATGGTTGTCCCAAACCGACTCAGTGGAGAAATATATGGAAAGATTCTTGGCGTTGGAAGCCATCTCAATGATCCCCTCTCAGAACGCCAACAGGTGCAGCTGTTTATAGCTAGCTTGCAGGAGGACATTGGGGTGGATGTTGAATTGCAGAAACCCACCAATCTGTAGGAAGCAATGAGTGTCGCCCGGGCATATGAAAAGAAATCAGCCCGACAAATCAGCACGCGGGGAACACCAATGACAATTTTCAAAAACAATGTGGCCGCACCAACAGGGGAGGCACCCCAACGACAACTCCGCAGATTTTCCCCAGCAGAGCTAGTGGAACGAAGAAAGTTGGGATTGTGTTATAATTGCGATGAGAAATTTGTCTGGGGACATAAATGTGCTCGATTGTTTTATATTAAGTGTGTTAGCGATGAGGCTACAGAATGGGAATTGCTAGAGGAGCAGGAGAGCGAGCCTCATATATCGCTAAACGCACTCTCGGGTATTGGGGGCGGAAATACGATGAGGTTGCTGGTCCATCTCTCAGGAGGAGTTTCGTTGATAGCCTTGGTTGACTCTGGATCCACACACAATTTTATTCACGCTCAATCAGCACAGCAACTGGGGCTCACCTTAGAGCTCGTACGGCAAGAATTGCGTCTGGTGGTGGCAAATGGAGATCGTTTGGACAGCCCGAGACGTTGTCGAAACCTTCAATTAGACATTGGTGGCAAGTTTTTCAGAGTGGACTGTTTTGCCCTGGAATTATATACAGTGGACATCATTCTTGGCATGCAATGGCTCTGTACTCTTGGTCCAATACTATGGGATTTGTTAACATGAGGATGGCCATCTGGAGGAATACTACAGGGATAACTAGAGAAGTAACCCTGTCTGGAATTACGGAGAACAGACCAGCCTGTTGTGCTGTCCTTAGTAACAATGAGTTGCTGCAGCCCCTGCTTACCGAGTTCCGCATGTTGTTCGCAGAACCACAGGGGCTACCACCAGCCAGAATTTTTGATCATCGAATTCATTTGAAACCAGGAACTGAGCCAATTGCAGTATGGCCATACCGGTATCCACAATTGCAGAAGGATGAGCTGGAAAAACAATGTACAACAATGCTGAAACAAGGGATTATATGACCCAGCACATCTGCTTTCTCCTCTCCAGTGCTACTGGTTAAGAAACAGGACGGATCCTAGCGGTTTTGTGTGGATTACCGCGCACTAAACGCAGCAACCTCCAAGGATAAATTTCCTATTCCTATGGTGGAGGAGCTGTTGGATGAGCTCCATGGCGCTAAATTTTTTTCAAAGCTCGATCTTCGCTCCGGCTACCATCAGGTCCGCATGAACACAACAGATGTTCATATGACTGCTTTTCAGACCCACCAAGGGCATTTTGAATTCCTGGTTCTTCCTTTCGAGCTGACCAATGCCCCAACCACATTCCAAGCACTAATGAATACAGTGTTAGAACCTTTCCTACGCAGATTCATATTGGTCTTTTTTGATGACATACTAATCGACAGTCGGACGTGGTTGGAACACTTGCAGCATCTCTGGGCAGTATTGACTGCATTACGGACTAACCAATCGGTTTTGAAGGAATCAAAGTGCAGTTTTGGTAAGCAACAGGTGGGGTATTTGGGTGATGTTGTGTCCGCTAGCGGAGTGGCTATGGATCAACAGAAAGTTCAGGCTATCAGAGAGTGGCCTACACCTCATTCCCCACGGACTGTTCATGCTTTTTGGGACTTGCAGGATACTATAGAAAGTTTATCCAGAATTATGGTCTCATTGCAGCACCATTATCAGCACTACTCAAGAAGGAGGCGTTTCGGTGGTCACCAGAAGCAGAAGCAGCCTTCCAAGTCCTTAATGATGCCTTATCATCCTCACTAGTTCTACAGCTGCCAGAATTCACAAAATCGTTTATTGTTGAATGTGATTCATTAGGTTTGGGAATTGGGGCTGTTCTTCATCAAGGCAAAGGGGCGCTTGCTTTCTTCAGGAAACCCTTAGCACCTCGGCACAATGGTCTCACTGCATATGAACGGGAGTTGATAGGTTTGGTACAGGCAGTGCGCCATTGGAGAGCTTATCTTTGGGGGAGGCAATTCATAGTACGCACTGATCATTATCATTACAACTTGAAATTCTTGCTAGATCAGTGCCTCACCACGATTCCACAACATCGTTGGGTGAGCAAGTTGATGGGATTCGATTTTACGGTTGAGTTCAAGTCAGGACGCCATAATGTGGTAGCCGATGCATTGTCTCGCCGCGAGGAGGGCATTGAATCAGCATCTATGGCTATCTCAGGGCCATCATTTGACATTTTTGATTGCCTACGGCAGGAAGTTGAAAGTGAAGATAGTCTCCATTCTCTTCGAGATGAGATCTTGGCAGGAGGGCGGAGCACATCATGGAGTTTTGCTGATGGGCTGATTCTGAAAGATGGTAGGATATATGTCCCAGTTTCATCCCCCAATCTACAGGCTATATTAGGCGCAACTCACATGGGTCATGAAGGGGTGGAACACACATTGCATCGTTTGCAAATAGATTTCTCTGTCCCAGATGCAAAGAAGATGGTGCAGGATTTTGTGCGCACATGTGCAATATGTCAAAAGAACAAAACTGAGCATCTCCACCCAGCAAGGTTGCTGCAACCGCTGCCTGTTCCAGCTCGAGTTTGGGAGGATGTTGCAATGGATTTCATCGAGGGGTTGCCCAGGATTCATGGGAAATCAGTCATACTCACAGTAGTTGACAGATTATCCAAATATGCACATTTTTTGCCCCTAGGGCATCCCTACACTGCAACTTCGGTGGCATAGGTGTTCTTCAATGAGATAGTACGCCTTCATGGTATTCCCAACTCCATTGTCAGTGATAGGGACACGGTCTTCACAAGTGCTTTCTAGAAGCAACTTTTTCGACTATCAGGAGTTAAGCTAAATCTCAGTTCTGCGTTCCACCCACAAAGTGACGGTCAGTCTGAAGCAGCAAATCGTGTAATTGGAATGTATCTCTGTTGTCTCACAGGGGATCGACTCTGACACTGGTTAAGGTGGCTTCCTTGAGCAGAATATTGTTTTAACACTGCATTCCATACGTCGCTCTGTGACACACCATTCAAATTGTTGTACAGGCGTCCACCGCCATCTCTTCGATCATATGATAAGGGGTCTTCAAGAGTACCGACAGTGGATCAGTCCCTCCAGGAATGTGATGAGTTCCTGATTGAAATCAGGGAAAATTGCTCCAGGCGCAAGACTATGGCAAACTCTATTATGATGGCAAGCATCGTGACATGTCTTTCAAGGAAGGGGATTGGGTTTGGGTCCGCTTACTACACGGACAAGCGGCATCACTTCCTAGTTTTCACCGTGGGAAGCTGGCTCCGCGTTTTTATGGACCATATCAGATTGTGGAGAAGATTGGGGACATTGCGTATAAGCTAGCCTTGCCCCAAGGCGCTCGGATTCATGATGTATTTCACATTGGTGTCCTCAAGGCTTTTCATGGTACGCCACCAGAATTGCCACCAGCACTACCAGCTCTATCTAATGGCAGGGTCTTGCCAAAGCCAGCCAAGGCTCTAAGGGATTGCTCGGGGTATACATGAGGTGTTGATTCAGTGGGAAGGACTTCCGTCGACTGATGCTACATGGGAGAACATGGAAGAGTTCCAACTTCGCTATCCAGACTTCCAGCTCGAGGACAAGCTGTTTTCGAAGGACGGAACAGATGTTAGAGTCGGAATTGTGTATCACCGTAGAGGGGCCAAGGGCGCAATGCAGAGGGTAGGCTTGAGCCTAGGCCTGCGTGAGTCTTGTAAAGAATTCTGGTATTCTAGATAACTGAATTTTGTTGTACAAGAGTCTATAAATACTTTGAGTACTATGGGAATAAAGGCAAGCAGAATTCAGTTCAATCATTTCCTCCTATTCCTCTGCTCCTCCCCTTTGCTCCTATTCTCTCATCCCCTTCTTCCTACCGCAAGAAATCAAGAAAGCACCCTGGAACCCCCTGGTTCCAGGCGTCCCAGGAGAAGGCCAGTTCCTAGCCACTCCTATCCCTTACGCTCTCAACCGGCAATCCCTTACGCTCTCAACCGGCAACCCACCACAGATCCTGGTATACATTGTATGCATTACATTATATATTCGTTAATAACTAGTCTTGGTTTATCTTCTTACATGCATTTCTTCTTATACTGATTCAGTAGGTCCAATTCTAGATTATTGAATGTCTACAACCAAGTCATAACAAAAAAGTAAAAAACCATGAAAAAGTTTGTGTTTTTTGTGATCTTGTTTGTAAGATTACCAACAAAGTAAGAAATTTGCACTACTGTTGTATTGTATAAGTGATTTGCTAACGATGTTTCTCAGAGGATACATTTTAAACACTTGATGTTTGTTCTATTTTTGTCCATATGTTCCCATCTCCTTTGTAAGACATGGTTTTTCTTCCATTTTAGGGCTGGGTTGGGAGCCAATAATCCCGGCCCATTCCCTGGGATGGGCCGGGATTTTAAATAGGCCCTTATAGTGGAAAATGGAGAAGCCTGTCTGCAGAAAAAAATATTAATGATTTGAGCTTGTCGACATATATTTTAGATATAATGGTATGCACAGTACAAGATTATTGAAAAACATACATATAGTCATATACACCTTCAACGGGGTGGGGAAAATCAAGATGAGTGCAAGACGATCAAGTTGACAAGTGAAGACAGAATAATGCAGAGCGAAAGGAGTAATACCGCTGGCATTCCATGCCACCATTGCACCATCCACTGTAGTGTACACTGTACAGTTTCTTCTAGCCATAGGTCTATCGTATAGAAGTTGATTCCATGAAATAGATAAATACACTAAATGTTAGGTAATCATATACAAGCTGCATCATTTTGGTGGGTTGGCCTAATCCCAAAATGGAACAAAATTCTAAGATGGTAATAAAATACAAAGAACTCGTACTTTGATTAACAACTGATGATCTTACTGAAACGTGCTAGGTTTGCTTCCAAAAACACTGCATGTGGATACTATCTATATAATAATTTATTTTAGTAACTTTAGTAAGTGTACTGTTTATCGTTTAATTCAACCGACATTCCTTTTGGTTAACATGAATCTGTACATAAAAAAGATAAACATGCATGTTAAATGTTATATCGTCTCCATTTCCTTTTGAAGCTGTAATTGCATCACTCTATTGGGATTATTAATGCTTTCTTATGCTAACAATGATGCATATAATTGCAAGATTTGATAACTGAAACAAGTATTTCCTCGCCATATTATGAGTACAATTATCAGATAAATCTACTAAATTATGTCTGTGAAGGTAAGGAGTTATGATTTACCCTTTGCCCCAACAATACCATGCATGCCATGCTTTCATATGTAGAACACATCTATTTAAATAAAAATAATCCCAATTTCCAAATATACCATAAAGATGCTCCTTTTAAGAGTTTGATTATTTGGCTTTTATGGGAAATTTGATTTGGTTGCTACTGTGTTAATATGTTACGGCCTTACTGCAATCAATGCTGCAAACATAAATGAGTTTTTTTTACAATGATGATCATCCTGGCTCCTTGTGGTGACTACTTTTGGGCAGAAGTTGGGCATATGCTAATCACCTTGATCGCATTTAACTATTTAAGTTTTTACTTGTCACTGCTGAAGTCTTACTGTGAAGTTAATGAGACGTTTTATCTGTTTTTCATTCCCATCCCTGTCGCTGTCCTTGTTTGATGGTTACTTCGCCATTATCAGCCCCACTAGGGAATACGTCAATTGTGCATGGGTTTATGTCACCGATCGGAGAAGTACTCTGGTTGGTAGGAACTAATCTTCTTAATTGATAGGAAAACAAAGTAGTTGGACAAGACCTTGAACCTTGGTGGCGCGGAGGAGCCGTGACCGGCGCCGCACCACTGAGGCAGGGGCTACATGGAGAAAAAGTCTAAACTGAATACTCAACGACCTAAACTCCTATTGGGGTCCTATTTATATAGACACAAGACCGATCCTTCCCTATATTATCTAATATGCTAAAAAGAATTGTTCTAATATGATGCAACATATCTGCTACAGTACCAATGGTACTGTTCACAGGCTGGTTGGGCTAGGCCCACAAACCCTAGCCCATGATAGTTTAAGTATAAGAAGTATAGATTCATTGTGGAAAAAATTATATTATTATATCTATGGGCTTAACATGCTGTTACCTACTTTTATCGTTTAGTATTAATTGTTTATCTTCTATTGGCTTAAAATTCCATTGTAATGTTAAAGTCAAATGAAGTTTTTTTAATGGAGATACTGTTAGACCGTTTATCTCTTTCCTTGTTTAGGTGATTATCACTTTCTTTGTTTAAATGATTATCTCCTTCCCTGTTTAGGTGGCTTGCCTTATGTGCCTGATCTCTTAGATCTCCTCCCTAATCCTGCTACTATAAATCAGGAAGAGTAGAGGTCTATATGTTGTATTTTCTATTTCTTAGTTATATATTTGAATTATTCATGCTATCATGGAATCACGAGTCTGTCATGATCCCGTGACAACTCACTTCCGCTAAATCTTACCTGCTTGCGCTGCCTCCCCCGCCTCCCTTGTGCCGCACCATGCCTCCTAGTGACCCCACGCCCGCTACCGTCGCCGTTGATGAACAAAAACACGCCGAGGACGCGGCCGCTCACGAGAAGGCTCGCCGGGATCTGGTTGGCATTGCCGATGAGGCTGCCAAGGCCGCCGCCACCGCTAAGGATTGCGTCTGTGCTGCCAAAGACACCCTTGCAAAGGAACGTCAGGTTGCTGCCAATCTCGAGCGCGTCGCTACTGCTACTCTCCATGCTGCCTTCCCCTCCAACGACGGTGGTGCCCACTACGACGCTATTGTGGCCAATGACCTCGACGTCCACGACTACGAGGCCGCCACCATCGCTAATCTACATGCACAGGCGGCGGGCGTCCAAAATATTTGTCCCTTCATGCCTGTGACTCTTGACCCCCTTCTCCAACTACAACCATTGGCGCGACCTTATCCTACTCGCCCTCGAGCGGTACGACCTCGCCAACCACGTTGTCACCGACGCAACTTTCTCCGTCATGCATCCTAGTGGCACATGGACGATGTCGTCCTGTCTTGGGTCCTAGGAACTCTCTCCCTTGAGCTGATGGAGTATGTCCGCACCCACAATGGCACAGCACGCCACGCCTAGCTCACCGTCGAGGCGCAATTCCTTGGCAATCGTGAAGCTTGTGCCCTTTGCCTCGATGCCGAATTTTGTGTCTTCATGCAGGGCAACCTCTCGATCAACGTCTACTGCTACAAGATGAAGGGGATGGTTGATGCTCTTGTTGACCTCGGTGAGGTCATCCATGACCGCACCCTCATCCTCAATGTGCTCCACGGCCTCAACGAATAATTCGCCCACATGAAGGCCCACTTCAAGCACTCCAAGCCGTTCCCCTCCTCCGACAAAGTCCGCAATGACCTCATCTTGGAGGAGATCGACTCCAGCGAACCAACACCCCCTCTGCCAACTGCGCTAGTCATTGTCATAGCCCCGGTGTGGACTTCCGATGGCCTTGCTCCACACGACACTCCCTCCACCGGTGTCTCGGTGGCTCCTCCTAGCAGATCCACCAACCACTCGGTGCCTTCCGACAACACTGGCAGCGGTGGAGGTCGCCAACATCATCATGGCAACAGCGATAGTGGCGGTGGAGGAAGCAAAGCCTCAGCGCCATGGCCCTCGATCTACAACTCGTGCACCGGGCAAATCACAATGTGGCCCGGTTCGCAGCAGTGTGGTGGCCAAGCTCCAGGTCCTCGGCCACGTCCACTCGTGCCCAAACTACATACTAGCAAGCCCTGCTAGCTACCCAAGCCTTCTACGCAACCCCACCGGCCCACTACGCCTAGCAGCTTGGGCCTTCTCTGCAGCCAACCATGGTGCCTGCTACCTCACCGTGGAGACCATGGTCCGAAGCTTGGGATCAACAGTCCCTCGCGAGCATCTTCAGCACCATGACCCTTAAGCCTCCTGGTGTAGCTGATTGGGTCATGGAATCCAACACCTCTAGTTATATGACTTTCGACACTAGTACTATCTCCTAGTTTCACTCACACGCTCCTCAATTTTAGTTCGCAATTGCTCTACTTTACCTGTCACAACCTCTGGCCATTTTGTTTTACCGGGTCTCATCCTTGTTACTCCTGATATCATTCAAAATCTCATTTCTGTTCATCAGTTCACTATTGACAATAATTATTCTATTGAATTTGATCCGTTTGGACTTTCTATGAAGGATCACAATAGTTCCAGGCCCCTTTACACTTTTAATGTCCAAGTACATTCCACAGGGCCATGACCCTCCTTGCGGCCCCCTTCACCACTTGGCATCATTGCCTTGGGCACCCTAAACACGAGGTCCTATCCAAGCTCACCAGCTCTTACGCCATCCAATGGACTAAAAATCCTAGTGATTCTCTTTGTTATGCATGTCAAGTCGGGCCTCACATTAAATTACCTTTTGGAACATATTCCTCGCGAGCTCTTAAAATTTTTGATTTGATTTATTGTGATCTGTGGACCTCCCTTGTTGCTAGAATATCTGGTTACAAATATTATCTTATTATTCTTGATGACTGCTCGCACTTCGTTTGGATGTTCCCACTTTGGCTCAAATTTGATACATTTTTGACCTTGGCTAACATTTTTCTTATGTAAAGGCGCAGTTCAGTTGCACCATTTGAAGCATTCATTGTGACAACGGTCATGAATTTGATAATTACACAACTCGCACCTTCTCACCAATGGCGTCCTGCTCCGGATGTCGTGCCTCTACACGTCCTCTCAAAACAGTAAAGCCGAGCGCATGATTCGTTCCATTAATAACATCATACGTTCCATGCTCTTTCAAGCCTCCCTTGCTCTATCATATCGGTCGAAGGCCTTCACACCGCCACATACATCATCAATTGTGTACCCACCAAAGCACTGGCCCTTGACACCCCATACTTTGCCTTGTTTGGTTCACATCCCTCATATGACCACCTCCATGTGTTCGACTACACTTGTTACCCTAACATGTCGGCCATCGCACCACACAAGCTTGCTCCCCGGTCGAGTCTCTGCGTCTTTCTTTGTTGCTCCAGTAATCACAAGGGTTACTACTGCATGGATCTTTCGTCTAATAGACTCATCACTTCCCGCCATATGGTCTTTGATTAGACATACTTCCCCCTTGCTGGCTCTCAACCATCGTCCACTGACCTTGACTTCTTGTCTTAGTTTGAGGTTTCGATCTTTCCGATCAACCCTCACCCGCAGATCCTAGCTTCGCATCGACTACCACCTCGCCTACTACGGTTGCTAAAAACTCAAGCCTGCAACATCTGGTGTTGCCCATGCCACTAGCATTTGTGCCACACGTGACCATAGTTGAATCGCTTGCGCCACGTGCCACGCGGAAGCACGGATCCACCTCGCCCTAAAGACCCACATTCTCCCGCGCCACACATGGTGTCAAGGGCGTCGGATCCTAGAGTGGCCGGCCCTCGACTACGGAGTTCGTAGTCTTGGTCCGTCTTCTCCGGCAAGGTTATACCCCTCTGTCGTAGGCTTGATTAGAGAACAAGAGTAGATAGATTGATAATAAAACTGCTTTATTACTTATGAGTCCGGCTACAACTTATATAGCCACAAAAACAACCCTGTGGGCTAATCCCCTATGTAGCCCGGATACGTGGATACGGATACGGATACGCGATACCGCGATACTTCGATACGGCATTTTCCAAAAAACATGGATACAACCATACACGTGTATATATAATTAATAATACATATAAAACAACAAATTAATAACCACAGAAACATAATAACATAATCCTTAGTTCAATACTTCAACAGTTCAACATGAAAATAAACACACATAACTAGATAATTGTTTTTAGATAATAACATCCTCACAACAAACTGACATAATTAAGTAGCAAATGTGACAATCCAACATAATTAAATAGCAAATCAAAACAAGTTTAAATATTCAACAATCAAACTAGCACCGAAAATTAGAGAAGAACAATTCATGCATTAAAGCATTCATGACCTTGCACAATCCAACAACAAAACATAAATAAAAACAACAGTACAACTGTACAACAGTACATCAGTACATCACGTATTGCACAGTGCATAACAGTAAAATAAAAATAAAAAATAGGTGAAGGAACACCGGAACAAACATAACCTGTTTAGTGCCTGCTCCTGCTCACTGCTCACTTGCTCAAAGCTTGGGCCGCTCGCGCTTGGCTCTTGCTGCTGCTGCCTTCTATGGCCGGCGGATGCAAGAAGAAGTGTAGCACTACAGCTGAAGCAGTGGCTGGACTCCCAAGCCCCTCCAGAGGTCGGATCTACAACGGTGGCCACTGGCCAGACCCCAAGCCCCTTTGGCAGCCGGATCGACAGCGGTAGTCGTCTGGCCGGATCTGCTCACCAGCAGTGTTAGCCCTAGCCCCCAAGCCACAGCGGCGCGGGGAGCGCCCAAGCGAGCGAGAGACCGAGCACAGCGGCGGCCGGCGGTGACTGGTGGCACGGCGGCGAGATGGCGACCGGCGGCACGCTGGAGTATGGACTGACGGTGCGCGAGTTAGGGCACAACCGCAGAGGTAAGTCACGACTTCACGGGTGTAAGCCGTCGGGGTGTTGGGCGGAAGTACTCCTGCATTTCGCGTATCTGGATGAGTCCGATACGTATCCGATTTTTTTATTATTTGGAAAATAAAAAAATACCGGATACACACCGGATACGTATCCGGACGTATCTGATACGTATCCGTATCCGGAGACGAATATGATACGGGTACGCGAGTTTTTTGGAGTATTCAAGCTTCCCAACTAATCCCCTTAATTGTAGCAACCAAAATATAAACTAATCTTATCTCCTTAATTCTAGCAACTAGATTAGATCATGAGCCTATCTTGCCTAATTGCCCCTGGGCGCTAGCCCCTTTTCCCTGCGCGTGGCCTGCAAGCTCGGCTACCCTGCGCAAGTCGTGGGCTCGCCTGCGCCGGGCGTATGTTTGGCCCCACATGACATCTCTCCCCCCTCCAGATCCAGCTCGTCCTCAAGCTGAAAGTCGAGGTATTTGTCACGGAAACTTTCCAAATCCTCCCATGTTGCTGTTGCAGCAGTTTACCGCTTCCAATGCACTAGGACTTGACGGACACCCCTAGCCAGCCGGGCGCACACGACTTGTTCTGGTTCAGGTTCCACCGCACCATGAAAGATGTTGGGCAATGCGGGCGGGGCTGCTGGTGCATCGCCCACCCACTTCTTCAACAGACCCACATGGAAAATGTCATGGAGCTTTGTGCGGGGGGGGGGGGGGGGAGCTCAAGGCGAACATCAACGTCGTTGATGCGCTCGGAGACACGGTATGGTCCGAAGTAGCGTGGTTGAAGCTTGCTATGGAGCTCGGCCGACAGGGAGGCCACTGACCAGTGTCGAAGTCGGAGTAGGACCCAGTCGCCCATGTTGTAGGAGACTTGGCGGTGGTGCTTGTCATAGTGGAGTTTCTGAACAGCTTGTGCTTGCTCCAACCTGTACCGCAAATCAGCCAGGAACTCATTTCGCTCGTCCATCGTCTTGGCCACGGTGTCCACGTGAGTATCCCCAGGCTCATAGGACCTGATGGACGGCGGGTCTCGCCCATAGACCACCCAAAAAGGCGTGTCATGGAGCGATGACTGGTAGACCGTGTTGTACGTATACTCGGCCCACGGTAACCAACGAAGCCATTGGCGGGGACGATCACCTATAAAACAGCGGAGGTACATAGCAATAACACGGTTAGCAGCCTCCGTCTGGCCGTCGGACTGTGGGTAGAAGGTCGTCGTCATATGCAGCTTGGTGCCCATTAGGCGCATCAGCTCCTTCCAGAAAGTAGAGGTGAACACGAGGTCCCGATCAGACACCATGGACTGCGGCATCCCATACAGATGAACGATGTTGGTGAAGAAAGCCTATGCCACGGACTCCGCTGAATACGGGTGGGCGAGCGGAGTAAAATGGCAATATTTGCTGAAGCGATCCACCACGGTGAGGATGACCGACTTCCCTCTAACTCGCGGTAGTGCCTCCACAAGTCAAGTCCAATGTCCGCCCATCATCCCCAACTTAGGGCTTGGGATGGCTCCGTCCGCCCCCGCTCTGCCCTATGCCCGCTCCCCCTCGGACGGTGCTCTCCTCGCCAGAGCTCCTCCCTGTGCTCCTTGCCGATGGTTCCCATGACTCCTCTCCTCGGGTCAGTGCTCCCCCTCTCCCTCCACTCCGTTTCTCTTCTCCTGTTTAGGCTTTTCCTATTTGGGTTCGATGGGTCCCCACCTGGCTCTCATCGAACTCGATATCGATCGCTCTCTCCGCGAGTTGGTCGCCTCCTGGGACTTCTCGAAGGGTCGTTCTTTTCAGCAATATGTTCTTTCTAACCTATCCTCTCCGGTTCACCACCCCTCTTCGTCTCCTTCGGGCTCCTTCTTCCTCCTTACAGTCTTCCACCGTTTTACGTTCTGCCTTACCGCAGCCTCCGTCGGCCTCACGCTGCATGCTTGCTTGGGGGGCTCGCCAACAGGTTTTCACGTCTCCTTTGTTCAAGACAAGGACTTCAAATTCTCAGTTTTTTCGAAGAAGGTTGGCCTTGAGGTCTGTCGCCTCCGTCGGATCATCTCGGACCACTTCGACATCTACTTCCATCTCTAGCATGATGGTTGTCCGATTTGGCATAAGAATTTTATGAAGTGGTCCACGGAGGAGCGCTAGCTGGACAATTGTCCGCCTGCGTAAGTCTCCCCCTTCCTCCATTCGTCGTTCCAAGGCCTCTAAGGGCGTCAAAAGGGTCTCCTTCAGCGACGTAGTCACCATCTTTCCCCTTCCTTCCTCGTCCTCTCCTAGTTCCCCTGACCTCCTTAGGGTTGGCAACATCCTCTGTCCTCTTCCTTCCATTGCATGCTCCCCCCGAGCGTGATCATGCCTTCGGCTGGTTGGCTGTTCCTGATCTTCGTGCCATTTTCAAACTCAATAGTTCGAAACCCTCGCTCTTGGGCAGCGGTCCCTCTGCTTGCGCTAATCCGGACCTACCTCGTCCCCTATCGGGCTTGCAGGGATCTATTCCGATATGCCAAATCTTCTCCCATCTCAAATCGGACCTGTCGTTCACTCGCCCCCGTTTCCCTATGCTTCTGTTAGGAACTCCGGCTACTTCTTCAAAGCCCTTTTCACCGGCTTTCATTAATTGTCGGCGTTAGTTGGCAATCTTGCCTCCAAGTCCTGTCTGTTCCACCTGCCTTTTGGCTTCCCACTCTTCGTCCCCCTACCAAGGGGCCCGGCAACCCTCCTCCCTTTCCTGGACCTCTTTGCATAATTCTAGCCCTACCTTCCCTCTCTCGCGCGTATCGGAAGTTGTGGAGGCACCTCTCCCATCCCCAACTGCCCTCCCCACTACCCCTGTCAATAGTCCCCTTGATCTCTCCATTGTCCCTCTCCCTCCTGCTCATTCCTTGCCTCCTCCATCTATGGCTAACTTTCCGGCCAATCCTCTCCCCTTCATTCCCTATGGCGGCACCTTGCGTGATGGTGGCGGACCCCTTCACCGTTAGCGTAACTTCCTGGCCCTTTCTAGGGAGATTCTTCGGCGCCATGAGACCTTCGCCATTGTTGAGCACGATGACCACCTCTCGGAGGATGAGTGGCTCAATCTGATCATCGCCATCCACCACCACCTCGGAGTCGAGCTCCGACTTCAGGTCGACCGCTACTGCCTAAGCCAAGCCTTATGCTAACCGACTAAGCCAAGCCTATGCTAACCGACTAAGCCAAGCCTATGTCAAGCAACGACCATCAGAAGCTTAAAACATTAGTAATGGAATATACTGTAGTGTCCCAGTTCATACAAAAGTGCTATGGTAAGCAGCCTAGAACAAGGCAGTGCAACAAAGCAAACCCACCTAGATCTTTTCAATGTCACCACAAAAGACATGGATAACAATTTCATGATTTTTTATCAATTTTAAGCACGAGATTTCCATGTAAAGCATTTAAATGTTCAAGTTGCATGTTTGCATCCAAGTGTAAAAGACTTAGCTACTAGTCATATAAAAGATAGCAAAAGCATTCAACCTACTCATGCTAGTTACCAGACTAAGCAGTGATCATGATTTAATTTTTAGAATTAAAAGCCATACTCAACAGAGCAAAATTATCATGATTAAAGACAATAATTCAAAGGCATATCAATGCAAGTATAGGTAAAAGCAGTTAATCATATAACAGAAGCTTATGCAATGACACACAACACCCCCTCACAAGATGCTATAGGAATGACAAATACCAAGCTCTCCTCTCAAAAATGCAAATCGAGAAGCATCAAGAGGCTTGGTAAAAATGTTTGCATGCTGGTTCTGGGTATCAACATATCTCAATTCAATATCACCCTTCTCATTATGGTCAGTCAAAAAGTGATAATGCACATCAATGTGTTTGGTTCTAGAATGTTGAACTGGGTTGTTTGCTAAGGAAATGGCACTAGTGTTATCATAGAAAAGTGGAACACCCTTAAAATACAACCCAAAATCCCACAAAGTAGAGACCATCCACAAAATCTATGAGCAATAGCTAGCAGCAGCTACATACTTAGCCTCGGCTGTAGACTACGCAACGCTAGACTATTTGCGAGAAGACCAACAAACAAGAGAGAAACCTCGAAGGCATAAAGATGATGGTGCAGAATACCAAATGCCAAATTCAAGAGTGTGTTTAAGGTACCACAGTATGCGTTTTTCTGCTTGACGATGTGACGCTCTTGGAGAAGCCTAAAAACAAGCGCACAAACATACTGTGAAATGTATGTCCGGCCTCATAGGTGTCAAGTAGAGGAGGGAGCCGATCATACTCCGGAACTCCTTCTGATCCACCTCTTCTCCATCTTCATCTGGGTCAAGCGCTACAGAGGTAGCCATTAGAGTGGAAAGCGGCTTCACATCGCTCATGTCAAAGCACTTCAATAGGTCCTTGGTGTACTTCGTCTGATGCACAAAAGTACCCTATTTGCTTTGCTTGATTTGTAACCCAAGGAAGAAGGTCAGCTCGCCCATCATCGACATTTAGAACTCCCTTCTCATAGAATCAGCAAACTAATCCACAAGTGTATGAGAAGAGCCACCGAAAATGATATCATCAACATATATCTAAACAAGGAGGAAATCTTTGTCATGCTTCAGAGTAAATAGGGTTTTGTCAATAGAGCCTATTTTGTACCCATGCTCAAGCAGAAAGATCCTAAGTCGGTCATACCAGACCCTAGGAGCTTTCTTGAGCCAATACAAAGCTTTGTAAAGTTTAAAGAATCTATGGGGGTACTTGGGATGTTCAAAGCCTGGGGGTTGTCTAACATAAACATCCTCTCCTATGAAACCATTAAGAAAAGCATTTTTAACATCCATTTGATAAAGCTTGAAATCACGATAAGATGCAAAAGCAAGCAAAATCCTAATGGACTCAAGTCGAGCTACTAGAGCAAAGGTTTCTCCAAAATCAACCTCCTCGACTTGTGAGTAACCCTGAGCAACAAGCCTAGCCTTGTTTCTCACAACAAACCCATCCTCCCCTCTTTGTTTTTGAAAATCCATTTTGTGCCAATGATATGAATGTTAGGGGGTGGATCTACAAGAACCTAGACTTGGTTTCTATCAAAGTTTTCTAACTCCTCATGTATGTCATTGATCCTACTCGAATCAGATAAAGCATGACTAACATCCAAGGGCTCAAAGGAGACAACAAATGCAAAATCAACAAAATGAGTATGATATTGAGTTACCCTTTATTGGGGAAAATATTTCATCCTCTAGAGGTTAAGGAAGCCTCAACATCAATACAATCAGAAAAACGAAGTCAGAAGCATTGGTCTCTAAAGATCCTAAAAGCATCAAGGCTTCGCTG
Source organism: Zizania palustris (assembly GCA_019279435.1). Classification (NCBI taxonomy): domain Eukaryota; kingdom Viridiplantae; phylum Streptophyta; class Magnoliopsida; order Poales; family Poaceae; genus Zizania; species Zizania palustris. The sequence continues at coordinate 30,333 of JAAALK010000109.1, read as the reverse complement.
TATTCGGAGCTCTCCGTAGCGAAGGCCTCCGTCAAGGCCCCGGCATGACGAAGCCTTCCGGAGCTTCTTTACCCGAAGGGGTACCGCCAGCGAGGACAGAAGTATTATCTTCTCACTGATTAGATTAACCTTTTAATCTTTTAACCCTACGAAGAATATTAAACAATCTCTTCTAAGTCAGTTGTAATTAGAGGGTAAAGGGGTCTTTTCCCTATGTATTCCGTCTATAAATACCTCTCTTCGCTCTGTAAAGGGTATCAAATACTCAGATATCCAATACACACTTCGAACTATCTCAAGCTATTATCCTATTCAGAGGCTTGGAATAGTCTTCGCAAACAGACACTCCGTTTGTTAATCTTTCTAGTTCTTTAAACCTATTAGCGTAATTGTTGGCGTAAAAGATTACGCTAATAGGTTTAGAAAACTAAGTGTCTGACAAACGAAGTGTTTGTTTAAGTAAACTATTCCAAGCCTTTGAGATGGATAATAACTTGAGATAGTACAAATTGTGTATTGAATATCTTAATATTTGATGCCTATTACAGGGTGAGAAGGGGGGTATTTATAGGTAAAACCTCTAGGGAAAATACCTCTTTACCCCTTAAGTACAACCGACATAGTGGAAAGTATTTCGGTATCTCATATAGGGTTAATATGGTAAAATATGCTCGAAGGATGTAAATAAAGTAGACGTCCCATTCTTCTGGTTGTTTTCCACTTCGGAGGGGAAGCCTTTCGGAGGGTCTCTTCGGACTAGAGCCTAAACGGACACTTCGTATTCGAGTCCTTCAATCTGGAGGAACATCTTGGGCTCCGAGACTATGATTTGCATTTATCTTGGAATCTTTGGAATCATGAGGATGAAGTATTTTCCCCCAACAGTAGCCCCTCGAATACACTTCTCCGAATAGCCCGTACAACAAGGAGAGCAGTATACGCAAGAAATATTTTCATGCTCAGGAACTTAGAAAAATCCAAGGTATTATAACCGTTCGAAGTGTCTTCAGCATCGAAGGTGTATCGAGTCTAGGCTTTGAACTTGAACCTCTGTATGATGGCTCTGAAAGAAAGTGAACCGTTATGATAGCAGTGTATCGCAAAGAACCGTTATTTTTGTGTCGTTACCCCTCAAATAGCCGTTAGACCTTTCGAGAATGCAACAGACGCAAGGTTTTACCACGGGTTCACATTATTTCACCTTTTGGCCTCACCTGTCATTAACTAGGGTTGGATCTGCAAGTGTGAAAACATACATGATTTGTGCTGAACGAGAATAGAGAAGTTATAAAAGAGGAAAGCGATCGACAACAAAAAGTTTTTACAGAGTGTTGGGGGAAAATATTCCATCCTCAGGGTTATTGCAGTAACAGCACAAAAGTATATAATGGATTCGAAGGTTTCCCAAACATGCATCTTCGGAGATGTCCTGAGTCAAGCTCGAAGCATGAAGATGGACCTTGGTTCGGAGTATATCTTCGAATTAAGGCTCTTTGAGATCTTTTCTGCCAGCTAAGATGGAAGACTTATCCTTTTTCTCATTAGATTAGTCTTTTACCATTTTAGCCCTATTAAGGGTACCGAATAGTTTCCACTATGTCGGTTGTAATAGAGGGGTAAATAGGTCTTTTCCTTAATGTTTGGGCCTATAAATACCCCCCATTTAACCCTGTAATAGGGACCGAATACAAGCTATTCAACACACACATTCGAACTATTCTAAGTTATTATCCTTTCGGAGGCTTAGAACAGTTCACTTCGCAAACACTTCGTTTGTTAGTTTCTAATCTTCAGAAACCTGTTAGCGTAATCTTTTACGCCAACACAGAGCTTCTGTGCTTGAACCTTTCCACACTTCCATCTTCAATCTTCCTCTCCAATACTCTTGAGCACTCCTCCAATGGCAAGAACCAGCGCGAATGTGCCGATGGCGGTGTGGACCATGGCATAGTGGCAAGCTTAGGCCGCATCTGCAGCGACGGTGATGGCAGGAGCTCCGGGGGTTTCTTGGCCCAACAATCCACAGGAACTCCGTCCACCGTCTAAAAAGGCACTAAAGCAGACGTTCATCCTCGGGCGATTGACTTGCTCGGTAGAATCTATCGAAGCAGTAGTGAGCAGAAAGCTGGGTCAAGGAATGAGGACTTGGGTTCCTGGAGAAGAAGTGACTCCGACACCGAGGAGCAGAGAAGTCATCGTCTTCGAAGCCTTCTTCGAAGCGGGACTCGGGCTTCCTTCAATAGACTTCTTGGCAGAAGTGCTGGAGATGTTCCACGTCACTCTACCACAGCTGTCTGTGAACGCTATAGCCAGGTTAGCGATTTTCGAGTGGGCCCTCCGAGCTGAAGGATATGAGGGGAGGTCCAAAGTATTCGCGGCTACCCATGAAGCTTCGTGCCAACCTAAGCCGCAAGATGGGCCTGGGGACTCCAAGTGGCTAGTGGCCTTTGGGAGTGTCAATTTTCAGCTCTAGAAAGGACACCTGAAGAATTTCCTAGCAAAGGCGATCAACGACCAGTGGTATTCTGACTGGATACTTTGGTGGTTTTATGCCGAGGTTGGAGAAGACTCCAGTATTGTCGGTCCCTTGCAAGCAATATGGTACGGAGGAAGGCGAAAGTGACTCCGGAACCAAGTCTGCTTTCAACGAGGCTTGGGTTATTCTCTTTAGTGGCCAAGCGTATGAGTATGCGAGACTTGGCTGAAGAGTTCATTGCCCTCCGGATACCTGAGGAGCCATGTTGAAGAGCGTGGGCCTCATGGCTCCAGATGTGATGAGTCATTGTCAACGATAGTCAAAGAGGACTAAAAAGAGGAGAAGACCTGCTGTGTCTGGGCCGCATGTGACTCAGGTACACGGGCAGCAAGCGATTGTCGGGCAGAGGGGCCGCGAAGTCGGGCTGGCCTAATCCGGGTACATGGGCTAGGAATAGTAGAGGATCCATGGGCGGCGAGAAATTGCGGGGCTGAGAGAGCTGCGGAATCGGGCCGGCCCAATCCAGGTACCTGGTGCAAAGTCGGTGGACGCTTTGTCAGTTTCGGCACAAAACTGAGAACCGTTGATCTCGCATCAGAGTGTTCAGAGGCGAAGCCGTAGTCACGACGAATGATTAGCTTCCGGATAAGTCATCTGTAAATAGGAGTTTACCTTTTTGTCCTTAGGCCCACAGTCAGTTAGTCGAGTCTATAAAAATATCCTAAGGGAAGTTTGGTCTTTTCTTTTATTTAAGCGTCTGTAAAAAACCTAAGGGGCTTGTGGAATATTCTAGGTTATTGGGCTGCCTATAAATAGGGCCCCAATCCCTAGGGTTAGGTTACCCCTTCAAAAATCACTTTACTAATTCAACTGATCGGGTCACGTTTTTGCTTTACATCTTTCGTCTGGCTGAGAGCGCCGCCATCGTACCTGTGCTGTTCATCGTGAGATCTCTTCCCGAAATCATCGAGTTTTTGTTTGAATATTCCTCTCTAAATCATTTATTGTCTCTGTGGAGCTTTTTATTTCGCCGCCTCGGATTGTGTGTTCGACTCGTCTGATCTGATTTCATCTCCGAGAACTTTTCTGCCACAGTCATTTTAATGTATTGATTGGTCATAGTTCGTTCTCTTGCAAATAGATTATTTCTGTAAGTACGTTTTTACTCGGTGCCAGTTTGGCTGTAGTCTAGGCTGTGAGCTATATTTTAGCCACTTGAGTGCTATGTTCTTGCACTCTGTTTCATGCCTAGATGCAGTACTATAGCATGCTACTAATAGCTATGTGCGCATGGTGGTCAAGATGCTAGCAAAGACAGGTTAACTCAGTGGAAGGGTTCCATTTGTTTATTCTCTCTAGCATTTATCATCTAGTTTGGCTATTGCATAGTTTATTCAGTAGTTGCTGCATGTACTCAGTCTAGCCAAGTCTAGGTACTAGCTGTTGGTCTATTGCAAGCAGCACGTTGGTTTTTGCAGTAGGTTTTTTGATTGAGAAGCTCTGGCTTTCAGGCAAAGGAATCCCTGTTCATGACAAAAATATTTTTTTAGACAGAATCTGTTGGCGTGAGTTCTTTTTCCGAAGCAGGCTTCGCTGAACTCTTTTTCAGCATCGCGTGTGAGGTTCACTTCGAGCTGGCTTCGATGCTAGCTGTGAAGGGTGTTGTGGAGCTTCGAACACTGAGCTCGAGACAGCATAGGTTCGAAGCATAAGCTTCATTAATTTTCGTGCGAAGTATTCCGTGAAGGTAGCTACGAAGCTACATTTTTATTTCAGACTTCGGCAAGACTTCTGCATGCTTCGTAGTGATTGCTTAGGTGTTCGAAGTCTGTTCTTTTTGTCAGGACTTGTCCTTTCGAAGCGTACATCGACTTAAATATTTCGTAGTTCACTTTGTCGGGGTACTAGAGTTTGCGAAGCTCACGTTTCTTTCACTATTGCTGGACTCAAAGTTTTCCCTTCGCATCACACTGTTGCACACACACACACTTCGAAGATCATTGTCTGAACACACAGGCTTCGACATTTTGTTGTTGTGTTTGGAGCTCATCGAAGGTCTCAAAAAATCTCTACGGAAGCAGACTTCGAGGTTATGAGCACTTGCAGACTTCGGACATACTCCGTCAACTTTGTTTAGTTGTTTGCTGGTTTCGAAGGGTGTGGTTCGGTGTTTTTCTTGGTCCTCGATTTCGATATTGTATTTTCAAAGTAGGCTTCAGAAGCTACACACTTCGCTCAACTACTAGAAAGGCTTCGACAACTACAGGCTTCACATGAACAGGCTTCATACCTTACTGGAGACAACTTTGAACAAGTAACTCCTCATCTATTTTCACTTGCACTCAGTTTAAATTGCTGTGATGAACTTTGAGCTTCACATGTTTTGAATGCTTTGTTTATCTGCCTATTAGCACTGTATTGGTGTTTCTTTGTCTAGGACACCGGTCATTTCTAGGCTAGATACTTTTAGGCTTCGGTGATCTGGTTACGTTTTGCTGCTTAGTCTTTTGAGGTGCGTTGGGTGTTGGGAGCAGGCCATAGATTCGAAAGAATTTTTTAGGCGCCCATTCACCCCCCTCTGGTCTCTACTTTTGGTCCTACAAGTGGTATCAGAGCCTGGTTAGGGTTTTTCCATACCTTAACTGGTTCTAAACCCCAGTAGTGATCATGACATCTCCTGGAAAGGTCCCGTCCTTGGAAGCTTATGGCTATAACTATTGGAAGACTCGTATGCGAGCCTATCTCATGAGCCAAAGCTCGGACATCTGGGACATTTGTGTTCACACTACGTTTGTCATATTGCCAGTTGCTGAGCGTGATTCTCCTGGTATCATCGCCCAGCATCTGAACAATAACAAAGCTGTGAATATTTTGTTTTCTGGTTTAGGTCCCACTAAATTTGAGCATGTGAGCCATCTCACCACTGCGAGAGAGATTTGGGCTACCCTTCAGGCACACCATGAGGGGACAGCTCAGGTCAAGGCTCGGCTCTATCATACCTACCGGCGTGAATATGAGAACTTCACACAAAAGCCGGGTGAATCTGTTGAAGCGTTGTTTGGTCGTTTTCAATCGATCATCAACAAGCTTCGGGACAACAAGGCTGAGGGTGTTCAGTTAGTCTCAGATCATGAGCAGGCACTCAAGGTTCTCCATACCTTGGACCCTAAGATCTGGGAGATCAAGGTATCCTCTATCATTGAGAGCACATCTTATGATACCTTGACCATTTCTGAGTTGTTTAGCAAGCTAAAGGCCACCGAGGTTGATACCCAGTTGAGATCAAATCTCACTGGCTTTGGATCAAAGTCTCTGGCCCTTGCTATACCTTCTGTTGATCCCTCTTCTGTGAGTTGTGCTAGGTTCTCTTTGATGTCTATCACTGAGGACCAGCTAGAGTCTTTGGGAGATGATGACCTATGTCTTTTTAACAACTGAGTGCGTTGTGTTTATGACAAAAGGATGTTCAAAAGACACAGCACAAAATCCGGGTGCTTTGAGTGTGGTGACCCAGGACACTTCATCGCCGACTGCCCCAAGCGCAATGGCCACAAGAAGGGCACTGGTGGTGGCTTCCATGACTCCGGCAGGCACGAGAGCTCCTCCTTCAACAAGGGCAAGCCAAAGACCAGATTCTTTAGAAAGGCCCTGAAGGACTACCAGCGAGAGAACAAGAAGCGCGACAAGGCCTTCTTCACCGAAATGGAGAAGAGCTACTCCAAGCGCTCCACGTCTTCTTCCTCTTCATCAAGCTCAAGCGATGAGGAGATCATCATCAGGAAGGGGAAGGACAAGGACGATCCGGCGGGCCTTTGCTTCATGGCCTTCAGGGACAGACTGAAGAGCCGCTCACATCAACGCTGAAGATCCCACAAGAGCTTCTTCTCAATGGCTCTTGGGGATAAGGAAGAGAAGGGCTCCTCCGATGACTCCGACGATGACGACAACGAAAATGTATCATCTTATGAACGCGAAATCGTTGATTTACTTGAAAGCAATCGTCAGGAGATAAAATATTGGGAAAAACTGCTTAGGGGGGCTAAGAAGAGGATAGATAAATTAGAGAGTGAGCTTGTCGTGGCCAATGGCAGAATTGAGTGTCTATATTCTTCCCCTTGCTTGGGTGATAGCAGTGAGTGCCCAAAGTGTGAGGTGCTTCTATGTGACCTATCGACCATGAAGTCCAGGTACACAGAAAGGGTTGATGAGAGGGACGCTTTGACCACTAAGCTTGAAAGTGCTCAGCTGGAGCTGAAAGATACTCAAGCCACTGTCGTCGTACCCTATGCCGATTGCCCATCTCATCTAGTTAGTTTAGCTAAGTTGAAAGCCAAGGGTGAGGAGAATTTCGGCGATTTGGAGAGAGTGAGAGCTGAGCTGGCACAGACTAGGCTAGAGCTTGAGACACTATCAGTTCCACCCACTGTCTGTGAGAAATGTTTGTCTCTTAGAATGTAGTTGATCAAGCTGAAAGTCGAGAAGTCTATTCAAGAAGATAGAGAGTGTGAGACCTGCTTGTCTCAGGTGGAGGTTCTAGCTTCCTTGAGAGAGGAGCTAGCTTTTTCTAAAAATGAGAACTTTTACCTCTGTTCTATCCTGAGTTGGATCAGTGCCAGAGAGCCATAGCTCGGCATGATGATCCAACAGTTTAAGAGGCAGGATGGGTTTGGGGTAGGTTACACCTACACCAAGGCTGACTTTGAGAGTGCCATTAGCCGGACAGTGGAGTGGAGTAAAATGACTCCTGAGAAGAGATATCCCAAGACCCACTCCACTGAGTCTTTCCAGGCTAGTCAACCCAATGATGGAGTAATCCAAGAGTAGCCCAATGCTCCACCCAAGAAGCCCATCTGGGTTCCAAAGCCCAAACACCTCCACACTTCTCTTGACTCTCTTCCTGGACCCTCTCAACCCAATAAGACTACACCAAACATCACTAAGCCAAAGAACCCCAAGCCTCAACCACATCCCAAGAAGCCCACCTATCATTGTTAGTACTGTCAGAGAGACGGGCATCTTGCAGAGTTTTGTTTAAGGAGGAAGCGGGTTGAGAGGGCAGAGAGAGCTCGTGGTGGTCAGGAGCAGTTCTACCAGCAGGGTGGTAGACTGAGAGCTCCTCGACGCGGGGAGAGGCTGGAGGCCAGGCCGCGTCGTGTAGATGGTGGTATAGGCGACGACTTTCATGCCCGTGCTCCAGATAGTGGTGTTCGTTCCAGTAGAGCTCCAGGCCGTGTTGGCTACGGTCTTGGACCTCGTGACCGAGGCTTTAGGCAGAACCGAGGACCACACTTTGAGCCTTGTTTTGGTCCGAACTCTTATGATGATTTATGCTTTCCATCTTTTGAGCAGATGGCTCGACACTGGTTTAGCTCTTTTGCTAAACCTAGTGTCGGATCATTTGCTCCCCCTTACAACCACTAATTGTGTAGGATCGAGGACTGGAGGATGTTTGGATCATGGACTCGGGATGCTCTCGCCACATGACGGGACATCGAGATGGTTCTCCAGTCTCACTCCCCCGAGCTCCAAAGAGTACATCACATTCGGGAACAGTGGTCAAGGGAAGGTAAACAGTATTGGCTCAATTCATATTTCAGACCATTTCTCTTTGAAGAACATTGCTTTGGTTGGAAATTTGAACTTTAATTTGATTTCTATTTCGCAACTTCTTGAGGATGGTTTGGAGGTTCATTTTAAGAAGGGCAATTCTTCTGTGTTTGATTCTAGAGGGTCTATGATTTGCTAGATCTTACCTTTTGGTAAGGTTTTTCGGATTGACTTCTCTAGTTCTTTTGGCCCTTCTCGCTGTTTGATTGCTGGATCCTCCTCTGAACTCTGGAAGTGGCATAGGAGGTTAGGTCATTTGAGTTTTGATCTGCTAGTCAGGTTGAGCTCTATGGACCTCATCCGAGGATTGCCCAAGCTTAAAATGGAGAATGATCTAGTTTGCCATCCCTGTCGTCACGGGAAAATGGTTGCCGCTTCTCACGCACCTATGACTCAGGTGATGACTTCGTATCTGGGCGAGCTGTTACACATGGACACTGTAGGTCCAGCTCGGGTACGCTCAGTCAGTGGGAAGTGGTACGCGCTTGTGATTGTTGACGATTTTTCTCGATTTTCGTGGGTTTTCTTCCTGGAGTCTAAGGATGAAACTTTTCATTTTGTTCATGACCTGATTTTGAAGCTGAAGAATGAGAACAATGGTCGGATGCGAGCAATTCGCTCCGACAACGGCTTTGAGTTCAAGAACTCTTAGTTCGTTAGCTTCTGTAGTGATCAGGGCCTTGACCATCAGTTTTCTGCTCCTTACACTCCCCCACAGAATGGCGTTGTAGAATGAAAGAACCACACGCTTGTCGAGATGGCCAGGACTATGCTCGATGACCACAGGACTCCTAGGCGCTTTGGGCTGAAGCCATGAACACGGCTTGCTATCTGGCCAACCTCATTTTTCTTAGAGCTTACCTAGGTAAGACCTCATACGAGTTGTGGTTTGGAAGATAGCCCAAGGTGAGCCACTTGTGAGCGTTTGGCTGCAAGTGCTTTGTGCTCAAGAAGGGAGGGCATTTGGACAAGTTTGAGTCTCGTTGCTGGGACGGAGTTTTTCTTGGCTATGCTTTGCATTCTCGAGGCTTCCGAGTTTGGAACCTCGACTGCCAGCAGCTTGTCGAGACTTGCGAGGTTTCATTTGATGAGTCCTTGCCTTCTTTGACTCCTTTTGAGCTTTCTGGTGATGGTGAGCTCGGAGAGTCCATCTTCGAGGAAGATGAGGATACTCCAGCTGCTGATGAGGGTGGGGCTTCTGCACAGCCTACAGAACCCACACCTTTTGAGACTTCGACTGAGGATGAGGGCGGACCTCTGATCACTTCTTCCACTTCGATCGAGCCCCCTCAGTCGAGTCTAGAGGTGCCAGCTGCTGACTCCGGTGAGGTGACTTCAGATCACTAGGGATCCCGAGCAGTTCAGCGTGATCACCCCTCAGAGCTCATAATCGGTGATTTGACTGAGAGAACTTTGCGTTCATCTGTGACTCTCTTGCTGTGTTTGCTGAATCTACTTTTGTTGCATCTTTTGAGCCCAGAGACGTTTCTCATGCTATTTCTGACTCAAACTGGATTAATGCCATGGAAGAAGAGTTTGAGAATTTTGTCCGCAATCGGGTTTGGACACTAGTTGAGCTGCCACCAGGATGCAACCCCATAGGCACCAAGTGGGTGTTCAAGAACAAGCAAGGTGAAGATGGGGTTGTGGTGCGCAACAAAGCTCGACTAGTTGCCCAGGGTTTTTGCCAGAAGGAGGGTATTGATTTTGAAGAAACTTTCGCCCATGTTGCCCGTCTTGAGTCCATTCGCATTCTCTTAGCTTTTGCCACTTCGAAGGGTTTTAATCTTTTTCAAATGGATGTCAAGAGTGCTTTTCTGAACGGGTACATAGAGGAGGAGGTTTATGTTAGGCAGCCCCCCAGTTTTGAGAACCCCAAGTTTCCTCGACATGTTTTTAAGTTGCAGAAAGCTTTATACGGTTTAAAGCAAGCCCCTAGGGCTTGGTATGACCTGTTAAAGCAGTTTTTGTTGGGGAAGGGCTTTGTGATGGGTTCTGTGGATAAAACTCTCTTCTTGCTCAGGGTTGCCTCAGATTTCTCAGTTGCTCAGGTTTACGTGGACGACATTATTTTTGGCGGTACTACTGATTCTCTTGTGTCCAAGTTTTCTGAGCAGATACACAGCGAGTTTGAGATGAGCCTCATGGGTGAGCTTAAGTACTTCTTAGGGCTCTAGATCAAACAGACCAAGGACGGAACCTTCATCCACCAAGGTAAGTACACTCGTGACATGTTGAAAAAATTTGACTTTGGTGGAGAGCTGAAGCCGCAGATGACCCCAATGGGAACATCTGGGGGCCTTGACAAGGACGAGAGCGGCATCAAGGTCAATGAGAGAGAGTTTCGAGGGATGATCGGTTCACTGTTGTACTTGAAGGCGAGAAGACCAGACATACAGTTCGTCGTGGGGCTTTGCGCGTGCTTCCAGTCTTCACCTCGCGCGTCTCATCGGCAGGCTGTCAAACGCATTTTCAGGTATCTCACCTATGCGCCCGATCTTGGTCTTTATTACTCAGCATCGTCATCTCTTGATTTATCTGGCTTTTCGGACGCTGACTTTGGTGGGTGCCGGTTGGATCGCAAGTCGACTTCCGGTACTTGCCAGTTTCTTGGTTCGTCTCTTGTTTCTTGGTCTTCTCGAAAGCAATCTGGAGTTGCTCTTTCGACCACTGAGGCTGAGTATGTAGCTGCTGCTAGCTGCTGCTCACATTTGGTTTGGATGATTTCCACTTTGAGAGATTTTGGGTTGTTCTTTCCTACCAGAGTTCCACTGTTTTGCGATAGCACCAGTGCTATTAGTGTAGGGAAAAACCCTTGTCTCCATTCAAAAACCAAACACATTGATGTGCTCCTTCACTTTCTGCGAGATCAATATGAGAAAGGTGTCATTGACCTTGTTTATGTTGATACCCATCATCAGTTGGCTGACATCTTCACCAAACCCCTAGATCAGTCTACCTTTGAGCGTTTACGAGGGGATTTGGGTGTTGTGTATCCTTTTTAGGATATTTTGAGTCAGTTTTCTTTCTTCTTTACTCTTTTCTTGAGTCTTTTTGTGTGTGTTCATATCATACATATTCACATATCACACTTTGAGCTTGCTTCTATTATATGATTGATCTGCTTTACTTATTCTAGCTAGTACATGCTTTTGATTACTCGTCGATGATCATGCTTTGGTTCAGTTCACTTGACATGTCTGATATCTATCATATGCATGGCTTTTATATTTTCAAATTGAAAAATGATCACTATTGCTTCTGGTAACTAGCATGTGTAGGCTGAATGCTCTTGCTATCTGTTACATGCCTTGTAGCTAGTTCCTGACTTAGATGCGAATATGCAACTTGGACATCTTTATGCTTTAAACATGGAAATGTACTATAAAAGTGATGAAAAATCAGAAAAATGAAAATTCCATGCCTTTTTATGCATAATTTGAAAAGATCCAGGTGGGTTTGCTTTGTTGCATTGCATTGTTCTGGACTGCTTACCATAGCACTTTGGTATGAACTAGGACAATGTAGTGTATGCCAAGACCAATGTCTTAAGCTTCTGATGGTCCAGTTCTGGCCTAGGCTTGACTTGGTCGGTCAGCATAAGGCTTGACATGCAAATAACCCCTAGCAAAAATGAAAAAGGAAAAAGAAAAAGCCTGAAAATTGAAATGATAACAAGTTTGCTGAAGCACTTTGTTTTGGACAATGCTTATCTTGGTAGATATCAGTTAGCTTCCGCATTTCATGCTTTACCTTGTTTGTCAACTGGAAAATATGGTGATGCTTTTGTTTGCAAAAATTGAAAAATGCATGCTAATGACTTTCTTTAGATATCATCTGTTGCACTGATCATGCCATGTGTCTTAGACAGTATGTCTTTTGCTATACCTGCTAGATTTTGTACATTGCCGTCAATCATATTTGAGAAGCATGCTTTCTACACTCCACCTGCACCCCAGTTGCATTCATTGCATATTTTGAGGGGGAGTTGCATTTCAGGGGGAGTCTGTGTCTCTTTCGAGTGCATTTAGTCTCGCTTGATGAGTCCACTTGTCAACAAGGGGGAGAAATTTTGGGAGAAGAGTTTAAGGGGGAGTTTTGGCTTTCTCTGGGATTTGTTTCAGGGGGAGTTTTTGTTCCGGTTGTCCTTACTCTTTTGATATCCTTGGTGATGATTCTGAGATTGCACTTGCTTTGAGCTTTTACTTTGGTTAATCATAATGACCGTTTCTTGTTTTCGTTCGGCTTTTGGTCATTAGGGTTAAACTTTTACTTTATTTCTTCTTATCTGTTTTCTTGTGCTTTGTTTTCGTTTTTCCACATGTGTTCGCAGGTACTGAGGAGCTCATGAAGAGAAGTGTTGATAATGCACTCATCAAGGGGGAGATTGAGGAGCAATGCTGAAGAGCGTGGGCCTCATGGCTCCAGATGTGATGAGTCATTGTCAACGATAGTCAAAGAGGACTGAAAAGAGGAGAAGACCTGTTGCGTCTGGGCCGCGTGTGACTCAGGTACACGTGCAGCAAGCGACTGTCGGGCAGAGGGGCCGCGAAGTCGGCCTGGCCCAATCTGGGTACATGGGCTAGGAGCAGCAGAGGATCCACTGAGCTATTGACCATGATTGACTCAGGTACACGGGCGACGAGCGATTGCCGGGCTGAGAGAGCTGCAGAATCGGGCCAGCCCAATCCGGGTACCTCGTGCAAAGTCGGTGGACGCTTTGTCAGTTTCGGCGAAAAACTGACAACCGTTTATATCGCATCGGACTGTTCAGAGGCGAAGCCGTAGTCGCTACGAAAGCTTAGCTTCTGGATAAGTCATCTGAAAATAGGAGTTTACCTTTTTGTCCTTAGGCCCACAGTCAGTCAGTCGAGTCTGTAAAAATATCCTAAGGGCAGTTTGGTCTTTTCTTTTATTTAAGCGTCTGTAAAAAAACCCTAAGGTGCTGGTGGAATATTCTAGGTTATTGGGCTGCCTATAAATAGGGACCCAATCCCTAGGGTTAGGTTACCCCTTCAAAAATCACTTTACTAATTCAACTGATCGGGTCACGTTTTTGCTTTACATCTTTCGTCTGGCTGAGAGCGCCGCCATCGTACCTGTGCTGTTCATCGTGAGATTCTCTTCCCGAAATCATCGAGTTTTTGTTTGAATATTCCTCTCTGAATCATTTATTGTCTCTGTGGAGCTTTTTATTTCGCCGCCTCGGATTGTGTGTTCAACTCGTCTAATCTGATTTTGTCTCCGAGAACTTTTCTGCCACGGTCATTTTAATCTATTGATTGGTGACAGTTCATTCTCTTGCGAATAGATTATTTCTGTGAGTACGTTTTTACTCGGTGCCAGGTTGGCTGTTGATGGGGGACTGGTCCCGATCTTCCGCTAGGTAAAGGATAACTTGGGTTGGTGGAGAATCTCGACGTTGGCGATCCAAGGCTCCGGTCTGGCGGATCAAAACCTTGCAATCGTTACACCACTGTCTCCGTTGGTTATCAACCACGCAGGACGCGATTGACCTCGCCACGAAGGCTAATTCCTGCAAGCGAACCCAAGAACACAAGCAAGAACAGGAAGGATACAAGTCGAATGCCAAATCACAGACAATCGATGATAAGGTGAGGTTTCACAAACGCCAATGCAGCAGCCATTCGGTCTGGTACAAGAGGCGGTATCTAAACATAACAGTTTAGATGCAAACAAAGCAAAACCTAAACCTAAAGGCGGCTGGAGTGAGTTATATAGGGCGTGGGCAGCCTGTGGAAAGCGAACAGACTCAGTAGAAGGTGAACAGACTCAGACTATGGCCCAAGACGGCCCAGTTTTGTCACGCAGGACGGTTTCAATCACACAGAATGACTCGAGACTCCAAATGAGGTGAAACCAACGGAAAACGATCTGTCTTCTCCTCAGCTTTCCAAAAAGTCAAAGAACGCGCCAATCGGATTTCGTATGAGGAAGTTATGCCCATTTTGGTGCATGGTGGTCGATGTAGTCCGAACCAGCGAATTCTTGACTTCAAATCATCCGTGCGGCTCCGTCTTCGACTCCAACTCTTCTATTCCATCTCCCATGTTCCTAAGCAACAAAATATCACTAGTATTCAGTAGCATCCCGTCCAAACAATATTAACATAGTTGCTAAGGAAAGAATTACCTCATGGTTCAAGTGACGGGCACGGGCGCGTGTGATTGGTCCTTGTAATTGAATTGTAGGTGGAGGCTCCATGTGTGTATCATGTGAAGTGATGTCCTCATCATCCTCCCCCTCTTGAATTGGAGTCGTCCTCGACTCAAGCTCATCGTCATCTCCCAAATAGGGCTTTAAATCTGAAATATTAAATGTGGGACTAACCACAAAAGCTGCAGGCAACTCAAGTTTATATGCTTTATCATTTATCTTCTCAAGCACACGGAAAGGACCATCAGCACGGGGCATCAATTTAGACTTTCTCAAATCAGGAAAACGATCCTTGCGCAAGTGCAACCAAACAAGATCACCTGGTTCAAATGTTATCTCTTTTCTACCCTTACTACCATAAGCACGATATTTCTCATTCATTTTTTCTATGTTTGCTTTAGTAGTTTCATGCATCTTCAGCAATAATTCAGCACGTGTAGTAGCATCAAAATTCAATTTTTCAGATGGTGGCAATGGTAGCAAATCAATAGGACCACGCGGATTAAAGCCATAGACCACTTGAAACGGACTCACCTTAGTAGTGGAGTGTACTGACCTATTTTATGCAAACTCAATATGAGGTAGACACTCTTCCCAAAGCTTCAAGTTGGTCTTCAAGACAGCCCTGAGCATGGTGGACAATGTACGGTTGACGACCTCCGTTTGTCCATCCGTTTGGGGGTGACAAGTAGTAGAAAACAGCAGCTTCGTCCCCAACTTATGCCACAACATCCTCCAAAAATGACTTAAAAATTTAGCATCACGATCTGAAACGATGGTATTGGGAACTCCATGCAAGCGTACGACCTCTCTGAAAAACAAATCAGCAACATTTGTAGCGTCGTCGCTCTTATGACAAGGTATAAAATGCGCCATTTTAGAGAAACGATCTACCACCACAAAAATACTATCTCTCCCCCTCCTAGTTCTAGGTAATCCTAACACAAAATCCACAGAAATATCCTCCCAAGGTACACTAGGAACGGGCAGAGGCAGATAAAGACCATGTGGGTTTAGACGGGACTTAGCTTTATTGCAAGTAGTGCATCGTGCCACATAGCGCTCAACATCGCGTCTCATCCTAGGCCAATAGAAGTGTGTGGACAGCACATCTTCGGTTTTCTTTGATCCAAAATGACCCATCAAACCACCACCGTGTGCTTCCTGCAATAACAACAAGCGAAGAGAGCTAGCCGGCACGCATAACTTGTTAGCACGAAAAAGATATCCATTATTCAGCACATATTTGTTCCAAGCACGGTCATATGTACAATTTGCAAAAGCATCTTTGAAGTCCAAATCAGTAGCATACATGTCCTTCAATGTTTCTAAACCAAAGATCTTATAATCAAGTTGTGAAAGCAATGTATAACGTCTAGATAAAACATCGGCAATCACATTATCTTTCCCTTTCTTATGATTAATGATATATGGAAAAGTCTCAATAAATTCTACCCATTTAGCATGTCGTTTCTTCAGATTTGCTTGACTACGTATATGCTTCAATGCTTCATGATCCGAATGAATAATAAACTCCTTAGGCAAAAGGTAATGTTGCCAAGTTTCAAGCACACGCACTAAGGCATATAATTCCTTATCATAGGTAAAATAATTCAACTGTGGACCATGTAATTTTTCACTAAAATAGGCCACGGGTTTACCTCCTTGTAGCAGCACACCTCCTAATCCAAAACCACTAGCATCACATTCTAGCTCAAAAGGCTTACTGAAGTCGGGAAGCTGAAGTAGAGGTGCACGTGTAAGGTGATCCTTGAGTGTGGCAAAAGCTTGTTCTTGTGCTGGCTCCCAAGTAAAAGTAACTCCCTTCTTGGTCAACTCAGGTAAAGGACCGGCTATGGTGCCGAAATCTTTCACAAAACGCCGGTAGAAACCTGCAAGACCGAGAAAACTACGTACTGCAAGGTTAGTTTTAGTTGCATGCATGACACGTCCTTTTAGATTAATAACTTGTGATGAGGAAAGAGAAACAACTTTATCTTTTTGTTGCCTCGAAAGCGTTTTAGCTACTTGCTGATTTTCAGAAAGTTGTTTGCTCTTTTGTGCGTCCCTAGCACGTTTTTCTTGTTCACATTTCACAATTTCAGCAGGAGTCATAGGAAGCAATGTAACTTTCTTTCCTTTATACATAAATGTGTACTTATTGCTCCTACCATGGTGTGTAGCATCAGTATCATATACCCAAGGTCTACCAAGTAATAGAGAACATGCTTGCATTGGTACTACATCAAATTCAGCAACTCCAAAGTATGTACCAATGGAAAATTCGATGTGAGCAGTTTGTGTTACCATGACCTTACCGCTATCGTTGAGCCATTGCACATGGTAAGGGTGTGGATGTGCACGTGTGGGAAGTTGAAGCTTAGTTACCATGTCGAGGCTCACCAAATTGTTGCAACTACCACTGTCGATGATGACACGTACACGACGGTTATTGACGAGGAAGAAGGTCTGAAACAGATTGTTCCGTTGTTCCTGGTCGTCTTGGCCCATGTGAGTGCTCAAGTCACGTTGTACAATAAGTTCTGCCATGTTAGTGAAAAGACAAAGCAACAAAGAATAATCCTTATGTAAAATAGCTAGGTGGGGTGGTGGGTGTGTGGTGGAAGCAATCCGCCAAGCACCTTACCCACGCTTGCAAGTGTTCTTACCACGCCGCAGTGAGGTCACCGGCCTATAGGTGATGAACCAAATGGAGGGTGGTGTGCAATTGCAAGAAACGATCCTGTCCTGACCAAGAGAAAGGTGTAGCTTGGAAGGCAAGTGAGTAGCAAGGATTAGTGATAGTAATAACAGTTAAACCAAGTTCAATAAGTGTTCCCTAGTACTCGTCAAAGTTGCTGGCCTTAGTGCTCCCAATGTGAAAATTCATGCAATAGAGGGAAACTATGTGCCCAAAACTCAAATGGAAGCAATAACAGGCCAAAATCAGCTCTCTGCAGATCGGACAAGGGATCAGACAAGAGATCGGACAAGGGATCGGACAAGCAGAATCTGTTACTGTCGCTGATAACTCTGTTACTACCGCGGATCGGACAAGAGTTCGAACAAGAGATCGGACAAGCAGAATCTGTTACTGCCGCTGATAACTCTGTTACTACCGCTGACCGGACAAGAGTTCGGACAAGAGATCGAACAAGCAGAATCTGTTACTGCCGCTGAGAAGCTGTTACTGCCGAATCTGTTACTGCCGTTGAGAATTCTGTTACTACCGCTTCTTCTTTTTTTTTTTCTTTTTTTTCACTCTATTTTTTTTGAACAAGGATGACAAGAGCTTCAACCACAAAAACTCGCACCTACAACTGAGGTGGGATGTGGCTCACAAAAATTCAACAAGTTCGCTGACCGGCGAGCAAAAACTTTGACCAATTTTTTCTTTATCTTCCTGATTTTTTTTGGCGATTTTGGTGAGGGCTAACAGGGGAACCATGTTAGGGTACCCACCCAAATTGGGTCAGGAACATGCTCAAAACATTTCAGATTTTTCTGCCAAACGAGCGAAAAGTTATGCCTGTTTTACTGAAGGGGGTCACAAAGACTCGATGTGGAAAACGAATAGGGTTGCGGAAGGGGGGTTTTTCGATGGGGAATTTTTTTTTGAGACACAAAACCAACTACTACTCAACGACACAAGGGATTACTAAACCAGCAACAAGACTCGACCAAGAACACAAACTCAACAAAGTTAAAACTGAAATTAAAATCGCAAGGCACAAAGGGGTTCTCGGTGGAGAATTTTTTTTTGGTGCGGTTTTCTG
The DNA here is from genome assembly GCA_019279435.1 of Zizania palustris. Classification (NCBI taxonomy): domain Eukaryota; kingdom Viridiplantae; phylum Streptophyta; class Magnoliopsida; order Poales; family Poaceae; genus Zizania; species Zizania palustris. The sequence goes on along the minus strand of JAAALK010000109.1, from coordinate 12,297 downwards.
GACTCTAGGTAAAAACAAAAGCAGATTGAGATTACCTAATGGGAAATTTGAGCTCTGATACCAACTGATGGGGACTGGTCCCGATCTTCCGCTAGGTAAAGGATAACTTGGGTTGGTGGAGAATCTCGACGTTGGCGATCCAAGGCTCCGGTTCGGCGGATCAAAACCTTGCAATCGTTACACCACTGTCTCCGTTGGTTATCAACCACGCAGGACGCGATTGACCTCGCCACAAAGGCTAATTCCTGCAAGCGAACCAAGAACACAA
>JAAALK010000109.1:0-11029 GCA_019279435.1 Zizania palustris | reverse complement strand
ACTTAATTTGCTGTTCTTGCTAGGAAAGATATGCCGAAGGGTGCTAATTCAATAGCCCACTTCCCAATTCGTCCAGTGGAATCCTTATTTCGGAGCATATCTCCCAAGGATACGAAGTTGGTACCACAACATTATGTGCCAAAAAATAATGCCTTAGCTTCCTCGAAGCCATTATCAGAGCATAAATGAATTTCTCAAGCTCGGAATATCTTATTTTTGCTCTGGACAATGCTTCGGACACAAAGTAAACTGGATTTTGTACCAACTTCCCATTGATATCAATCTCTCTGACAAGAACTGCACTGACAGCATAGCCAGTAGCTGCAAGGTAGAGGAGTAGGGTTTCGTCCACAACAGGCACCGTGAGTGTAGCGAGATTACTGAGATAATTTTTAATATCTTCGAAGCTCTTTTGACACTCCGGTGTCCATGGAAAATCTTCGGACCCTTTCAATGCTTTGAAAATAGGCAAACTTCTCTCCGCAGACCTTGCCAGAAATCTGCTAAGTGCTGCTAGACGACCTGTCAGCTTTTGCACTTGCTTCAAATTCTCTGGGGGAGCCATCTTTTGCAATGCAGTTATTTGAGTGGGGCTAGCTTCGATCCCTCTGCTTGAAACTAGGTACCCTAACAATTTTCCAGCCTGCACCCCAAAGATACATTTTTCGGGGTTGAGACGAATCCCACATGCCCGAAGGCTATTAAATGTTTCTGCTAAGTCTAGGCTATGCTGGTGCTTAAAAGCACTCTTGATTACAATATCATCCATGTAGGCCTCTACATTACGACCTAGCTGATGACCTAGAGCTTTAGCAATTAACCTCGAAAATGTAGCCCCGGCATTTCTTAAGCCAAAGGGCATTCTTACATAACAAAAGACTCCTGAAGGAGTTACGAAGCTTGTCTTGATTTCATCTTCGCGCTTCAACCAAATTTGATGATAGCTGGAATACGCGTCGAGGAAGCTTAATAACTCTGAACCAGCAGTGGAGTCGACCAACTGATCAATTCGGGGCATGGTGTAGGGGTCACGAGGGCATGCTTTATTCAGATATGTAAAATCAATACACATGCGCCACTTCCCTGAAGATTTCTTCTTAACAAAGACTGGGTTGGCTAACCATTCCGTATGAGCCACTTCTCTGATAATCCCAGCCTTCAGTAACTTTTCAACTTCGTCTTTAGCAAGGACATCTCTCTCTGCAGACATTTTTTGGAGTCCTTGCCTAACAGGTCGAGCCTTCGGGTTCACAAGTAAACTGCGTTCAATAATGTCCCGACTGACTCCGGTGATGTCTTCATCAGACCAAGCAAAGACATCCAAATTTTCCTCAACTACTTTTCGAAGGAGGTAGCAACTTCTGGAGGCAAGTCTTTAACAAATTGAAATGAATATTCCTTGCCATCTTTGACAATAACCTTCGTTGTAATCTCTCCTTCGAGACTTGGTCTTGGGAAGCATCTTTTCGAGGATTCGCTAGGAGCAAGAAAATTCTCCGGATCATCTTGCACACAGTTCACCTGCCTTGGGTCAAGAGGAGGGCCATGACCGTACTCTGCTCTTCTTGCCATGGTCTGATCTCCGAATACAGTGAGTACTCCTGCTTGTGTGGGCATCTTCATACACAAGTAATTATGATGCGCCATTGCTCCGAATTGATTTAACATGCCTCTTCCGAAGATGACATTATATGCATATGGAGCATCTACAACATCAAATATCACTTCCTCTGTCCTGGCCATTAGCCCCTCTCCGAAAGTAACTTTCAGGCCAATTTGGCCGAGGGCATCAAGAGGGGGTCCTGCAAACCATTGCAAAGGACGGGCTGCTGGGAGAAGATGCTTTCTGGAAATACAGAGTTGGTCAAAAGCTTGGACAAAAATAATATCCGCCGAACTCCCTCCGTCAACTAGCACTCTTCGAACCTCAGTTCCTGCTATGTCAGCAGTGATGACAAGTGGGTCTGCATGTGGGAACTTAACACCAACTGCATCATCTGCGGAGAAAGATATTGGCACATGAGACCATTCAGGCATAGCAGCTGCAGATGAAGAGGTTCCAATATGGCCCACCTCTCTGACATACTCTCTTCTCTGCCTCTTTGACATACTTCCTAGAGTACCTCCTCCGGAGATGGGGAGGACTACTCTTTTTCCTCGGTCTTGCCCCTCTTCTTGCTTTGGAGGTGGCATAATATTGACCACCGGAGGGCGTCTTGCTGAATCGAAGTTTTCTATCCGCGCCACAGCCTGAAAAGGCTCCGGACGCACTTCAGTTGGAACTCAGTCAGTAGTACCTCGACCCGAAGTTCTTTCCAGATACTCCCCTCTCAAGGCAAGTATAGCTTTGCATGCATCAGTTGCGTGACTTCGGTTTTCACCATGAATACAGTAGAAAAGGGTCTGGCCCTTGCCACCCGGTTTCCCTGGCGGCCTCCAGCCACTGGTCTTGCTTCCTGAGGGTTGTGGAGCTCTTTGGGAAAACTTTTGCGGGGGTACAATGTTCAAAACTTCTGAACGAGGATGCTTTTGCCCCCTACGCCTATCATGCTGAACCTCGAAGCTAGGCTCTTGCGGTCGTGCTGAAGTTTTCACTTCCAATTTCACTTCTTGTAATATTGACGGGGTTGCAGCGGTTCTCCGAAGCCATCCTTCTTCTGATCTTGCATACTCTTCGAAGTATGACATTAACTAGGACATAGAAGATATGCTTTTCCTGTGAAGTTTATCGAGGAGGCCTGGATGAATGACTCCTTCACGAGCTGCGTCAACTACTGAAGACGTAGTTAACCCTCGAATTTGCGACTTCGTATGAGCGAAGCACTTGAAGTATTGTCTCAATGTTTCTCCAGTGAGCTGCTTCACCTGGAAAAGACTCCCCGTTGACATTGGGGGCACGAAGGTGCCTTGGAAATTGCTTACGAACTTCTCCTTCAGTTGCCCCCATGAATTAATTGATCCTGGCTTCAAGGACCAGAACCACCGCAATGCCACTCCTTGAAGAGCTAGGGGAAAACATTTTTCCATGGTGTCCCGCACTCCTCCACTAGCTTCAATTGCTAGAGCATAAGAATGGACAAATTCTCCAGGATCTTCATCTCTGGCATACTTGCAAAGCTTCGAAGTTTTGAACTTGGGGTCGAAGTGTACTTTCTGCAACTCGGGATGCAGCGGAGACTCGGTATCGAAGGAGGCATTCTCTGGGGCTTCAGGATAGATAACCTCGTCATCTTCAGGCACTTCGGAATGGTTGGGGTAGGTTGAGAGCGAAGCCTATCTGTGGCTTCTTGCTGCCACCTTGCAACTTCGGCTTGGAGACTGGCCATTTGGGCGGCCATATCACCAAGATTGTCTTGATCTCCTCTGGAAGGATCTTTCGGGTCTTGAGAACTGTATGGATCAGTTCGAAGTGGAACCTGAGGTGGAAGAGGGACTCCGGGTGGCCGAAGTATGGATGGAGTTGGCGGAGGAACTCCGTACGCTCGAGGAAGGGGAATCCCTTCTGGGGTTTGGGGTGGAGGAAACGTCGAAGGTCCTCCAACCTCAACTGTATCTGAAGATCTTACTCTGGAGGTCTGAGGGGACCTCTGAACAGGATTATCGGCTGCACTCCACTTAGTAGGCATGGTGTAAGAAGTTGGTAGAGAACGAAGTTTCTTGAACTAGGTTCCCCACGGACGGCGCCAACTGTTGGCGTAAAAGATTACGCTAACAGGTTTCTGATGATTAGAAATTAACAAACAAAGTATTTGCGAAGGAAACTATTCCAAGCCTCCGAAAGGATAATAACTTAGAATAGTTTGAAAGTGTGTATTGAATAACTTGTCTTCGGTCCGTATTACAGGGTTAAATGGGGGGTATTTATAGGCCCAAACATTAAGGAAAAGACCTTTTTACCCCTCTATTACAACCGACATAGTGGAAACTATTTGGTACCCTTAATAGGGCTAAAATAGTAAAAGACTAATCTAATGAGAAAGAAGATAAGTCTTCCATCTTAGCTGGCAAAGAAGTTCTCGGAAGAGTCCAAGTTCAAAGATATAGTCCGAGCTAGAGCCCGTCATCATACTTCGAACCTGGCTTGATGCATCTCTGAAATTATATGTTGGAAGTCTTCGTCTTAATCGGCAGTCTTTATCTCGTTACTGCAATAACCCTGAAGATGGAATATTTTCCCCCAACACATATTTTATTCAGTAGTTGCTGCATGTACTCAGTCTAGCCAAGTCTAGGTACTAGCTGTTGGTCTATTGCAAGCAGCACGTTGGTTTTTGCAGCAGGTTTTTTGATTGAGAAGTTGTGGCTTTCAGGCAAAGGAATCCCTGTTCACGACAAAAATATTTTTTTAGACGGAATCTGTTGGCGTGAGTTCTTTTTCCGAAGCAGGCTTCGCTGAACTCTTTTTCAGCGTCGTGTTTGAGGTTCACTTCGAGCTGGCTTCGAAGATAGCTGCGAAGGGTGTTGTGGAGCTTCGAACACTGAGCTCGAGACAACATAGGTTCGAAGCATAAGCTTCATTAATTTTCGTGCGAAGTATTCCGTGAAGGTAGCTGCGAAGCTACATTTTTATTTCAGACTTCGGCAAGACTTCTGCATGCTTCGCAGTGATTGCTTAGGTGTATGAAGTCTGTTCTTTTTGTCAGGACTTGTCCTTTCGAATCATACTTTGACTTAAAATATTTCTGCGAAGCTCACGTTTCTTTCACTATTGCTGGACTCAAAAGTTTTCCCTTCGCATCACACTGTTGCACACACACACACTTCGAAGATCATTGTCTGAACACATAGGCTTCGACATTTTGTTGTTGGGTTCGGAGCTCATCGAAGGTCTCAGAAAATCTCTACAGAGGCAGACTTCGAGGTTATGAGCACTTGCAGACTTCCGACATACTCCGTCAACTTTGTTTAGTTGTTTGCTGGTTTCGAAGGGTGTGGTTCGGCGTTTTTTTGGTCCTCGATTTCGATACAGTATTTTCAAAGTAGGCTTCGACAGCTACACACTTCGCTCAACTACAGGCTTCACATGAACAGGCTTCATACCTTACTGGAGACAACTTTGAACAAGTAACTCCTCATCTATTTTCACTTGCACTCAGTTTAAATTGCTGTGATGAACTTTGAGCTTCACATGTTTTGAATGCTTTGTTTATCTGCCTATTAGCATTGTATTGGTGTTTCTTTGTCTAGGACACCGGTCGTTTCTAGGCTAGATACTTTTAGGCTTCGGTGATCTGGTTACGTTTTGCTGCTTAGTCTTTTGAGGTGCGTTGGGTGTTGGGAGCAGGCCATAAATTTGAAAGAATTTTTTAGGTGCCCATTAACCCCCCCTCTGGTCGCTACTTTTGGTCCTACAATACCTCCACTTGGGGCCGACTGGCCTATTGCATTTCATAGCGCTTCGGAGGGGAGCTTCGAACTCTAGGTAATACCTCCATATCTCTAGCATTTAGATTACTCATAGAGAATAATTGTAGTATTATTAATAGATCGTTACCTTATTTCAGTGGCTCTATTGGAGTTAGCTCTGGAGTAGATAGCTTGGGCTGTAGAATGGGTGCTCGGAGCCCCTACTGCTGTGGAAAAGCAACAGAGGATCGAGCTGGTTGGGAGTTGGGAATGCTCCAACCAAGTCTGGAGCATGCTCGGAATGGAGGCTCCCCCTCTGCCAAGCTTTGACCCAGCAGGAGCAGTCTCTCGAAGGAGGAAAGCTGCAGCTGGGACCTCCAAGGCAGCTAGGACTCCGGTGAAGAAGGCGGCATGAAAGTCTAAGCTCCCTTCGCCTTTAGCATCTCCGTCTTTGCTCGCAATTTGGAGCTCTTCTTCGGAAGAGTCTGAAGAGGAAGATACTTCGGAGGTGCGCATTGGGAAAGAGCTTGAAGATCTCTTGATGAAAGGTGACGAAGGGGATTCTCTAGTTGTGACCGAGCATCCCCCTCGGGCAGAAATTGGAGTAACCCAAACTGCCGAAGAAGTGGTGGCAATCCACCTCGAGCCTGCCGGCGTCCAAGGAGCGGAGCAAGAGAATCCCAGCTCTCCCTTGATCGCAGTGGTAGTAACAGAGGTCAGGGCTTCGACATCTGCTACTCTAGCACAAACCTCGGGGGAGGTGCTCGAAGAATACCTCAGAATGTATGAATTTCTGGGGGACCCCGAAATCCTCCCTCAAAATTTAGACGAAGGTAGGCCTTCGATCTTTATTCATTGAAGTTCCTGAAATAATTTCATTGCACCAGCAATATCTTAATGGATAATTGCAAATACCTTATATTTGTAGATGCTTCGAGGAGCAGCATGGCTCCGGCCAAAGATGGAGCTTTGGCTCCAATTGGAGATGAGTCTCTAGTCGTAGAGGTAGCTCCAGTGACTGGAGTTACATCGGATGAAGTTGTCCCGTCCGAGGGAGCCATTCTTGAAGGGGGATCCACTCCAACTAAAGCGATGGCTCCTCCGGTTTTTGTGACAGGGAGAGGTAAAGGCAAGACTTGTTTTGGGCCTCTTCCCTCTTTGACGACAACGCCGTCGACAAACGACCCTTCGGTAGGTGCTTCAGAAGAAGAGCCCGCTGAAGATGAACAGAGAGCTCTGTCCTAGCTCCCACTACTGGCTCCGTTCTTGGAGTAGCGGACAGGGCTCCGGTCCCTCCTGGAACCTTTGGCTGGTCTCTGTTTTAAGCGAGACCAGTGGATCGGAGCTTGACCTAGCCCTCGAAAGGGCTACCCTCTAGGTATGCAACAAACATAAAGTATATTTACCTTATTGAAATTACATCGTAATTACTTTTCTTTTTGCAGCAATTTGTCCTTGCTAAAGCGGCAGTGACTTCTAACGAGCTCGAGATTAATCGGCTCAAAAGGAAGGTTATGACGCTTCAAAGGGCCCTTAAGGGCTCCAAACACAAGTCCCTGCGACTGGAGGAAGAGCTCCTCGAAGAGCGGAGGACAAAAGCTATGGCAGAAGAAGCGCTCCAAATGGGGCAGCAGAATCGTGCCAACCTTGCCTCTTCAATAGAAGAACTCCAAGCGGAGTGTACGATGTTGAGGGCTGAAATTGAGAACCTTCAAGCAGCGGAGGTGACTTCTGGAGCTGAACTCGTAGAGCTCCGAGGGTCGCTTAAACAAGCGCTAGTTCAAAAGAATTATTTAATGTCAAAGACAGACAAAATCTCCTCCGTCGCTACTGAACTGACAAGGACCGAAAAGAGGTATAACTTGGTAGCTGATCAGACCATGGACACCCTCAGGGGTGTCCTGGAATATTTTGGAATGGTGTGCCCATCTTCTTCAGCTGTGGCGGACGAGCCTCTCGACCGAAATCTCAAGATGATCTAGGCGGCGGCGAAGATGACGAAAGGCTCCGGCACTCGCTATGGAGAAATCTCTGGGCAAGTATCCGAGATCGGAGTCCTTCGACACATTGAAGCTGTCGGGGTCTATGTTGCTCCAATGGAAGGTTCGACGCTGGCAAGATTCGCTGACAAAGGCTTGCTGCGACCATCATTGGACGTGCCTTCGGCTTGGGAAGCCTTCCGGGTGACCTAGAAAGCAGACAATGAAGCTGCGGCCAAAGCTTGGATCGATGAAGCCCGTCAGCAGAGGCAAGCTCAGACGAAGCCTCTTGCTCCAATTCCGGAAGCTGCTCCGCCTCTCGACCCAAATGTCTAGTTTCTAGGGAGCTTAATTATGTACAAGAGATCTTGTAATGCTCTCCTATTTTAATGAATGAAAAGTTTATTAATGAAAAGTCTTGGCTTGAATGTTTGTTTTTAGGTTTTGCTACATGCTTCGGATCTTGATCTCAATGTATTAGAGCTTAATGAAGGGCTTCACCAACAATGGGCTATCCTGATCATACCAAGTCTTCGTCTGATGTTGATACTTCATTAGGTTTGCAACATCTCGAAGCCTTGTTTCTTCCATTAAGTCTAGCGAAGCTTGCCTTTCATCTTCTGTTTCAGGTTTGATGGTGCGAAGAGATCCTCCTTTAAGCTCTATCGGCATCATGGCTTCATCTCTGAACAGTAATATGAAAGGGATAAAAGCTGTGGACCTTGCTTGAGTGGTCTGAAAAGACCATAAAATCATTGGGATCTCTTCGGTCCACATCCCCTTCGCCAATCCTACTATCCTTCGATTCAGGCCTGATAAAATATTACTGTTAGCTCGCTCGATGGCTCTGTTAGATTGAGGATGACAGACAGCTGCAAAACACATTTCTATGCCATTATCGATTGTTAGTTGCCGAGGCACTCCGAACCTGTATATAATATTTTGCCAGAAATTTTTTTGTACATTCTTGGAAGTGATAGATGTGAGGGGTTCTGCTTCGACTCACTTAGAAAAATATTCAATTGCTACCACTACAAATTTTAAACATCCTTTTGCCATTGGGAAGGGGCCGATGAGATCCATACCCCACCTAGCCATGGGCCACACCGAAGCAATAACTTGAAGAGCTGTTGGCGGATGATGACTTCGTCTTCCCATCCATTGACAACCTTGGTAAGTGCGAACCAAGGCTTCCGCATCAGCTACTATTGTAGGCCAATAAAGCCCCTCATGAAGTGTTTTCCCTACTAAGGCTCGAGGGGCAAGATGGCTACCACAAAGGCCTTCATGAATTTCTCAGAGTATATCTTAGCCTCTGTCTTGGGAAATACATCAGAGTAGGGGAGAACATACCCCGGCCTTGTATAAAATATCGTTGATAATATGATAATTCAAGATTTTTAATTGCAATCTTGAAAGCTTCGGGCCTTCGGGTAAATTAGCGTCCCCTTCCAATAATTCCTTAATTGAACTCCACCAGTCGGTGCTTGGTATGCAAAGGACCTCCGCATGAGGGAGTTGGGGCACCAAAGGAGAGGCAAGCTCTTCATAAAAAGCCCCTTCCGGAATGTCTATGGCTTCGGCTGCAGCCATTGGCAAGATATGGGCTTGTGCATTGTCGGTTGTTAGGATGCTTCGAACTTGGAAACTTTTATCAACGTGCCCTACTACAATTTGGGAATCGTTTTTTATAACAATTCTTGTTGCACCAAATGCACGTGCCTTGTGAAGACCTAGCAAAATTCCTTCATACTCCACAATATTATTGGACTTAAAGTTGAGCCTTGCGGAGTACATTGCTTTCTGCCCTAAAGGTGAAATTATCACTGCTCCGACACCTGCTCTGTATGCTTGAAAAGCTCCATCGGAGTATATGGTCCATATTCCTTCACTTGATTCTTCTGGAGCCCATACTACAGATGGAGTCCATTTGCTACAAAATCAGCCACCACCTATGACTTGATTGTTGTTCTTGCTACAAAGGAGATGCCGAATGGTGCTAGCTCAACGACCGATTTTCCAATTCTCCCTGTAGAATCTTTGCTTCGAAGCATATCTCCCAGAGGATAAGAAGTTGGTACAATTACATTATTTGCTAGAAAATAATGCCGTAATTTCCTCGAAGCCATCACTAGAGCATAAGTGAATTTTTCCAACTCGGAGTATCTGGTTTTTGCTCCGGATAAGGCTTCTGATACAAAATATATTGGATTTTATACCAACTTCCCATTGAAATCGATTTCTCGAACAAGGACCGTACTGACAGCGGAGCCCATAGCCGCAAGATAGAGGAGAAGAGTTTCATATGCAATGGGCACAGTGAGTGTTGCAAGGTTGCTGAGATAATCTTTAATATCATCAAAATTCTTTTGGCACTCCGGTGTCTATGTAAAATCTTCGGACCCTTTCAAGGATTTTAATATTGGGAGTCTCGGCTCTGCGGACCTTGCCATGAATCTGCTAAGGGCTGCGTGGCATTTGGTAAGCTTCTAAACTTGCTTCAAATTTTCTAGTGGAGCCATTCTTTGCAGTGCAGTTATTTGAGTTGGGCTATCTTTGACCCCCCTGCTCGAAACTAAATACCCTAACAATTTCCCATCTTGAGCCCCGAAGATACATTTTTCGGGGTTGAGGTGAACTCCACATGCTCGGAGGCTCTCAAAGGTTTCTGCTAAGTCTAGACTATGTTGGTGCTTTAAAGAACATTTTATTACAATGTCATCCATATAGGCTTTGACATTACGAGCTATTTGGTGACCTAGAGCTTTAGCAATTAATATTGAAAATGTTGCGCCGACATTTCTTAAGCCGAAGGGCATTCTTACATAGCAAAAGACTCCCGAAGGAGTTACAAAGTTTGTCTTGGCTTCATCTTTGCGTTTTAACCATATTTGATGATATCTGGAGTACGCATCGAGAAAGCTCAAGAGCTTGGAGCTAGTATTGTAGTCGACTAATTGGTCAATGTGGGGCATGGGGTAGGGGCCACGTGGGCATGCTTTATTTAGGGATGTGAAGTCAATGCAGACGCGCCACTTTTCGGAGGCCTTTTTTTGACAAAGACTGGGTTGGCTAACCACTCCGTATGAGCTACTTCTCTAATGATCCCGACCTTCAACAATTTTTCCACTTCTGCTTTAGCAAGGCCTGCCCTCTCTATTGATAATTTGCGGAGACCCTGGTGAACAGGTCGAACCCTTGGGTTGACGAGTAGGCTATGCTCAATGATACTTCGGTCAACTCCTGAAATGTCTTCATCGGACCAGGCAAAGACATCCAAATATTCTCTAACTACTTCTTCTAACGAAGTAGCAATTTCCGAAGGCAATTCCTTGCCAAACTAGATAGGATAATCTTTCCCGTCCTTTACAATGATTTTCGTTACAATTTATCCTTCGGGGCTTGGCCTAGGGAAGGACATCTTGAGAATTCACTTGACATAGGAATATCCTCTGAATGGTCTTGCACATTATTTATCTGCCGAGGGTCAAGAGGTGGACCATGGCCATACTCTGCCCTTCGTGTTGCAGCTTGGTCATCGAAGACCGGAAGCACTCCTTGCGTCGGCATCTTGAGGCATAGATAATTATGATGTGCCACGGCACCGAATTGATTTAACATGCCTCTTCTGAAGATTACATTATAGGCATACAGGGCATCAACTATGTCGAAAATCACCCGTCCTCCGTTCTAGCCAAGAGCCC
>JAAALK010000106.1:0-11101 GCA_019279435.1 Zizania palustris | reverse complement strand
ATTCGAAGCTTGCAGATTCGAAGATTCGCTGATTCGAAGGCTGCTGATTCGAAGCCTGCAGATTCGAAGCTTGCAGATTCGAAGTCTGCAACACAGAGTTGGACTTCACACAAGAAAAGGGACTTTGACCCTGCCAACTCGATCAAAAAGCAACACAGGAAAGCAAGGCTAAAGTACTAGCATACTGTAGCTAACAGGAAAGTAGTACTACTTGCTACAGAGTAGTAGTACTACTTGCAACAGCAAGAACTAGTACTACTTCTCACGAAGAACACATACAACAGAGAAGCTTCGGTTCCAAATAAATTGATCGCACGCACAGAGAATGAACTGCAGTGCAACAAAAATGCTTCTCACAAGCAAAACAGCCAGATTAAAAGCTCTCCCAGACAACAAAAAGTCACTTAAAAACGTTCAGGAAGAACAAGGCTTGTTGCCTGGTGACCCACCGCATGAACAGGGGAGAGAGAATGCAAGAAACAAAATGACCCAAAGGAGTAGTATTGATTTCAGCAAAAGGGTAGTCCAACCCTAGGGGTTGGGGTCCTATTTATAGGCAGCCCAACACTAGGAATATTCTACCTGCCCCTTAGGGTTTTTACAGACTCAAAAATAATGGAAAAGACTCTACTGCCCTTAGGTTATTTTTACAGACACGACAGACTGACTGTGGGCCTAGAGTTACAGATGACTTATCCGGAAGCTAAGTTTTCGTAGCGACTACGGCTTCTCTTCTGGACAGTCGGATACAAGATCGACGGTCGTCAGTTTTGCGCCGAACTGACAAAGCCTCCACCGACTTTGCACCAGGTACCCGGATTGGGCCGGCCCGATTCCGCAGCTCTCTCAGCCCGGACAATCAACTCACCGCCCGTGTACTGAGTCAATCCTGGTCAACAGCCCAGTGGGTCTTCTACTGCTTCTGGCCCATGCACCCGGATTGGGCCAGCCCGACTTCGCAGCCTCCTCTGCCCGACAGTCGCTCGCTGCCCGTGTACCTGAGTCACACGCGGCCCATAAAACAGCAGATCTCCTCTCTTCTTCAGTCCTCTTTGACTATCGTTGACAATGACTCATCACTTCTAGAGCCATGAGGCCCACGCTATTCAGCATGGCTCCTCAGACCTTAACCGGTTTTGTGATCTCTTGGCGACATGGACAGAGCTAGTAAAATTCCTCTGTTCGATGGGACTGACTTTGCATACTGGAAGGTGCGCATGGAGGCTTACTTGCTAAGCCAAGGAAATGCAATTTGGGAGATTGTGGACTCACAATACTCCATCCCTGAGACTCGCACCTCTCAATCAGAAAAGATCAGTATAATGCCAACTCCAAGGCTAGGAATATACTGTTCATTGGTTTGAGCCGGAGTGAGTTCGATAGGGTGCAGCACCTTAGGACTGCTAGGGAAATTTGGACCACTCTCACTAGTTTTCATGAGGGCTCTACTCAGATCAAGGCCAGGCGCCAAAGCACATACAATCAACAGTATCAGCTGTTTGTGCATGCTCCTGGTGAATCTATAGATGCCATGTTTTTGCGCTTTGATGCTATAGTGAGTAACTTGTGGTCCAACGGGACGCTTGCTTACAATGATCATGACAGGGCTATCAAGCTTCTCTATGCTCTCGATCGTAGCATATGGGAAGTGAAGATATCCAGCATTGAGGAGTCTGCAGGTTATGACACTTTGACCTATGATGAGCTCTTCAGCAAGCTGAAGTCCACAGAGATTGCCAAGGCATCTCTTGCAGTGCACAGAAGCTCTTTGCCACAGCCATTGGCATTGGTTTCTATCACTAGCCGTGGCACCACTGCAGAACCAAGCACATCTGGTACTTGTGTTCTTGCAGATGGTTTTGCTTTGTCCTCCCTGGTCTCCATCACAAAGGAGCAGGTGGACACTCTGGATGATGATGAGCTTGCTCTCATTGCCAGAAGGTTCACCCGTTTCATCATGAGAGACGGGATCAGAGGAGAAGTGGTTTTAGTGGGTGCTTTGAATGTGGTGACACTTCTCATATTAAGGCAAATTGCCCTAAGCTCAAGAAGAGAGATGAGAGTGAGCGCCCCAAATACCACAAGAAGGAGAGGAAACCCTTTGTGAAGGGCAAAGCGCGGCAAGGTGGCTAAGAGAATAGCCAAAGCCGCTTCTAGAGCCTTTGTTGCTGCTCTCAGCGACATCGACACTTCCTCAACTGAGGAGTCGAGCTCTGAGGAGGAGGAGTCCCCAAGGAAGGAGGACAAAAAGGACAAGAAGGGACGAGACTTCACCGGCCTTTGCTTCATGGCCGACAGCGATCACAGCAGCGATGAGCCTGACTCATCTGAGGTACCTCTATCCTATGACCAGCTTTCAATAAATTAGATGAGCTGAATGAAGTAGTTCTTGGTCAGGATAAATTACTTGTGCAAGCCGCTAGAGAAAGAAAAGACCTTAGACTTAGGCTAGAATCTGTTTCTACTGAATATGCCATGCTTAAGTCTAAAGTAAATGATGCTGAATGTGAATCTTGTACTGTAGTCATGGGTGAGCTTGCTCAGTTGCGTTCTGTACATGCTCAAACTCTTTCTGAGCTTGAGACTGCACAGAAGCAGCTTTTGGTGGTGGATTCAAGACCTCATGATAATATTGAATGCATGAACTATTCTTTATTGTGCGAGAGCATTATTTACGTGATAAACATGTTCATGATTTAGAGGCTAGATTGGAGAGGGCCGGTAGTTCTAAGGATGAGCAGCTTGTTTGTGACACGTGCATTACCCTTAAGGACCAGCTAGGCACCGTTAGAGAGCGAGCTGAGAACCTCATGTCAGAAAATGAATACCTTCTTTCCGTGGTTAACAAATGCACTGAGGGAAAGGGTAGGATTGACTTGCTCTTGGCTAAAACCAAGATGTGTGCTGACAGAGCAGGGGTAACTCTAGGTTTGGATTTTGAGAGGATTTCTTCAGACAGTAAGAACAAAACTATTTTCACCTCACCCACTACCTTAGAGAAAGAGAGAGCTCTGTTAGACACTCCACCAGCCAAGAAACTTACCCGAGCTCAAAAGAAAACCACTCCTCCTACCAAGAAAATCCTCCCAAGAAAACCACTCAGAAGAAGCCCAAGGAGCCTGTGAGAGTTGCTCCTGTGACCCATGAGAGTGCCCCTAGGAGAATTTTTCATTGTTCCTACTGTCAGCGGGCGGGTCATTTGGTTGGGTTCTGTTATCGTCGCATCAAGGATGAGCGACGCTCTCAGGCGATGAGTTACCAGGACATGCATTACCCATCTTTAGGTATGCATGAGTCTGAGTTTTACTATCATCCTGCTTTTGAGGCTCCTCGTGCTTCTCGGAGACGTTTTACTCCTCGAGGTGTTCACCATGTTCCATATGGTTGTAGAACCCGGGCGAGTAGCTTTGTACCTCGTCAGAGTAGGAGACCTCGACATGTTGTTCGATCACAGCATGTAGGTAGACCTCGCACTTTGCATCATTCAGATTATCATGTGCGTAGACCGTCTACTTTTACTGCGCCTACTACTCGTGTCACACAGTGCTGGATGCCTCGTCATTTTTTCACTCACCCCAGCACTGAGCGATCGAGATATTCTTATCATGTGTAGGTGACAGATCGAGGCTTGGAGGGCACGTGGATCATGGACTCCGGTTGTTCGCGCCACATGACCGGAGATGCAGCATGGTTCTCCAGCCTCACCACAGCCAAGCAAAGGGAACATATCACCTTCGGAAACAATCGAAGGAGTAGAGTGAAAGGTAAAGGTGTGGTAAGAATCAACTCGAATTTCACTCTCAAAGATGTTGCTTTGGTTGAAAACTTGGGATACAATTTGCTGTCTGTATCTCAGTTGCTTGATGAGGGCTTCGAAGTGCGATTTCATCGCGATACTTCGCAAGTGCTCAATTCTGATGGCGTTGTGGTGTGTAAGATCTTTAGAGTTGGGAGAGTTTTTGGAGCTGATTTTTCAGAGTCATCTGGTTCTTCTCATTATCTTGTTGCACATTCTACGTCTGAGCTTTGGAAGTGGCATAGGAGACTAGGGCATATGAGCTTTGAGTTGCTCGCTCGGTTGAGTGCCCTAGGTCTGATCCGAGGATTGCCCAAGCTCAAGTTGAGAAGAACTTAGTTTGCGCTCCTTGGTCGACATGGAAAAATGATTGCTGCTTCGCATTCGCTAGTCACCACAGTGTTGACTGAACAACCGGAGAACTTCTCCATATGGACACTGTAGGTCCTTCTCGGGTTAGTTCTTTAGGCGGCAAGTGGTATGTTTTAGTGATTGTCGACAATTTCTCTCGCTACTCTTGGGTCTTCTTTCTTGCCAGCAAGGATGAAGTGTTTTCACACTTTCGGAGCTTAGCTTTGAGACTTTTCACTGAACTCCCTAGTGCATTAAAATTCATTCGAAGTGATAATGGCACTGAGTTCAAGAACAGTCTCTTTGTTGACTTTTGCATGGAGCATGGCATAGAACATCAATTCTCTGCTCCGTGGGTTCCTCAACAGAACGGTGTTGTTGAGAGAAAGAACCGCACTTTGGTTGAGATGGCTAGGACGATGCTTGATGAGCACAGGACTCCTAGAAAATTCTGGGCTGAGGCCATGAACACTGCATGTTACATCTCAAACCGAATATTCTTGCGCTCAATTTTGAATTTGACATCTTATGAGCTACGCTTTGGGAGACAGCCCAAGGTTACTCATCGTCGAGTTTTTGGTTGTCGTTGCTTTATCCTAAAACGTGGTAATTTGGATAAATTTTAGTCACGCTCTTCTGACGGGATCTTTTTGGGTTATACTACTCATGGTCATTCTTATCGTGTTTATAATTTTGAAACTAACACTGTCATCGAGTCATGTGATGTGACTTTTGATGAATCAACCCCCTCTGTTAGTTCTGCTTTTGAACAGGCAAATGAACACGACATGGAACAAACCATATTCGAAGAAGAAGATCCCGGAGAATTCGAGGATGAACCCCTACTACCCTCGACATCGACCCCCAAAGCTGACCAAGCTTCAACCACTTCGGCACGAGGTCCCGAAGCGACTACCTCGACATCGGTCATCTTGGACCACTCCAACGCACAAGTTGAGGGGGAGACTGCATCCCGCCGCGAGGCCCCACACCATGTTCAAAGGATACACCCTCCCGAGCAGATCATTGGTGAGCTTGATCAAAGGGTAACACGTTCTCATGCTCATTTCATTGATTCCGCTTTTGTTGCTTCTTTCGAGCCCTTAGATGTTAGTCATGCACTCTCTGATTCTAGTTGGATCAATGCCATGCATGAGGAACTTGAAAATTTTGAGAGAAACCAAGTCTGGTCATTAGTTCATCCTCCACCAAATGTTCATTTCATTGGAACAAAATGGATTTTCAAAAATAAACAAGGGGAGGATGGGACTATAGTTAGAAACAAGGCTAGACTTGTAGCTCAGGGTTATTCTCAACTAGAAGGGATTGATTTTACTGAAACGTTTGCACCTGTTGCTCGCCTTGAGGCCATTAGGATTTTGCTTGCCTTTGCGACATCCCGGGGATTCAAACTCTATCAAATGGATGTCAAAAGTGCTTTTCTTAATGGCTTCATAGGTGAAGATGTTTATGTAAAACAACCCCCTGGTTTTGAAAACCCCAAGTACCCACATAAAGTCCTTAAACTTCATAAGGCTCTTTATGGACTCAAGCAGGCCCCTCGGGCATGGTATGATAGACTTAAGTCTTTTCTGCTTGAGCGGGGGTATTTGATGGGCTCTGTTGATAAAACACTGTTTACTCTCAAGCATGTCAAAGATTTCCTTCTAGTGCAGATTTATGTGGATGATATCATCTTTGGTGGCTCTTCTCATGCTTTGGTTGCCGAGTTTGCAGATACCATGAGCAGGGAGTTCGAGATGTCCATGATGGGCGAACTTACATTTTTCCTTGGGCTGCAAATCAAGCAAAGCAAACAAGGTACCTTCGTCCACCAGACGAAGTACACCAAGGACCTGCTTAAGAAGTTTGACATGGCTGATGCGAAGCCCCTCGCTACTCCAATGGATACATCTGTAGCATTGGATCCTGACGAAGATGGAGAAGCCGTAGATCAGAAGGAGTTCCGAAGCATGATCGGCTCCCTCCTCTACTTGACTGCTACGAGGCCGGACATACACTTCGCGGTGTGTCTGTGTGCTCGATTTCAGGCTTCACCACGAGCTTCGCACCGCCAAGCGGTAAAACGCATACTCAGGTATCTCAAACATACCCTCGAATTTGGCATATGGTATTCAACATCTTCATCTTTATGTCTTCGAGGTTATTCCGATGCGGATTTTGCTGGGTGTAGAATTGATAGGAAGAGTACCTCTGGTACTTGTCATTTTCTGGGTACTTCACTGGTTTGCTGGTCTTCCCGCAAACAGTCTAGTGTTGCACAATCGACGGCTGAGGCCGAATATGTTGTTGCAGCTAGCTGTTGTTCTCAGATTTTGTGGATGGCTTCCACTTTGCGGGATTTCGGGTTAGATTATAAGAGTGTTCCACTTTTCTGTGATAACACCAGTGCTATTTGTATTGCAAACAACCCGGTTCAGCACTCCAGAACCAAACACATTGATGTGCGATATCATTTTCTCAGAGATCAGAATGAGAAGGGTGATATTGAACT
Organism: Zizania palustris; assembly: GCA_019279435.1. Taxonomy (NCBI): domain Eukaryota; kingdom Viridiplantae; phylum Streptophyta; class Magnoliopsida; order Poales; family Poaceae; genus Zizania; species Zizania palustris. The sequence goes on along the minus strand of JAAALK010000106.1, from coordinate 4,439 downwards.
TCAATATGTTGATACCCAACACCAGCTAGCTGATATTTTCACGAAACCCCTCGATTCTTCTCGTTTTGCCAACTTGCGTGGGGAACTTGGTATTGTCACCCTTACGGCATTTTGTGAGGGGGAGCAGGCTTTAATTGTCTTGCATGTGCTCATCATGTGTGGAATTGCATTTACATCTTTTGCATTTATATGCCTGTTATTAATTCATAAATCATGAGAGCTCAGCTCTTTTTAATTTTTCTAAAATATTAATGTGCATGATGTTTCTTTCCAAACTCAAATCATGCTCACTTCTTAGTCTTGAATCTAGCATGTTTAGGCAGGACTGTTTTAGCTATCTTTTGTCTGCTTGATAGCAAGACACCTTTTCTCTGGATGCTAATTTGTGCAACTTGAAAAATTGTTCTACATATTCTTGGATATTCATAAAATGCTAAACAAATTATCTATTTAATCAAAATTCAACAATCCATGATTTACATGCTTCCAGTTAAAAGATCCAGGTGGGTTTGTTTGTCGCACTACTCTATTCTAGACTGCTTACCATTGCACATTGGTCTGAACTGGAATAGTGTAGTGTCTGCCAAAATCATTGCCTTAAGCTTCTGATGGCTTTCATGCCTAGGCTTGGCCTAATTGGAAAGTATAAGGTGGATAAACAAATAACCCCTGGCATTAAGAAAAGAACAATAAAATTCATTGATCATCAAGTTTGCTTTCATTGCTCCATTTGAACTGGACTTGTCTGTCTAGAGTAGAAATTGACTAGCTTTGTGCAGTCCCTGCTCTTACTTGTCTAGTTTCCTTGACTAAGTGGTGATGCTTTTACTTCAAAAATTGATAAAATCACATGCTGTCATCATGTTTTTAGAGAATGTTAAATTGAGCTGAGCACATGATATTTGGTATTAAGTTTTGGCATATTTTTTGCTTTATATGTCTTTGCAATTCTGCTCATTTCCAAGCAATGCATCTTTTACATGCTCCTTGATGCTTGCATTGCCAAAGGGGGAGAAATTTTTGATTTCTCTGTTTACTCAGGGGGAGTTTTTATCTTGAGAAAGGGGAGATTTGCCGAAGGGGCTTTTACTTTTTGAAAAGGGGGAGGAAAATTCTTATATCAAGTGACATGATCTGGCTCATTTCTGAGTTTTTATGGTCACTTGTGTGCTGAAAGTTTTTAAATTTTCTTGAACTTGAAATTGGTTGTCAATGCACTCATCAAGGGGGAGATTGAGAAACCAAGGGTTGGTTTTGTGTTTGTGATGAGTGATTGACAGGCTTTTACCCTCTGTTCGAAAGGGTACCTCCGAAGGGGGTTCGGAGGTTGGATCTCCGAAGGTGTTTGGAGGTGGTTTGGTTGCTGCAGCCGTTGCAGCGGAGTGTGCCTGTCGGAGGGGTCCGACAGTACACGATGACTGGGTTCATACCGAAGGTCTCGGTACTTTGGGCGGTACACCGGAGTGTGTACCGAAGGTTGCTAACCCGGAGAGGTCTTCGGAGTACTGGACACACTTGTCTGCTTGTCTGTGGTACGCAGGGGACTTCGGAGGTGACGGACGGACGTAGCAGGTGAACCTGGGTCAAGCGGGAGGCTTGATGCCAGGGGAGCAGGGAGCTCCGTCACGGTGGCTGCGAAGGGGTCTGGGTCAGTCCTCGGGTCGAGGTGCACCAGGAGAAGGCAGTAAGTGCGGAGAGTGGCTCCGGACGAAGGTACTCCGAGACAAAGTCCTCGGAGGCGAGGCACTTCGAAGGGTACTTCGGATGGAGTGACTTCGGAGTATGGTGGATCAAGTCCTCTGTGGAGGCAAGGCGTTCGAAGTGTGCTCCGGAGGGAGAGATTCGAAGGTACCCGACGAAGGTCTCAGAAGTCGAGGCGCATCGAAGGCATGGTCCGGGTGAGGCTCGTCGAGGAGTGTGCTCGGGGAGAGACACTGCAATGAAGGGCTCATGGAATGCTTCATGCGGAGGCCTTGGACGAAGGAGGGACTTCGAAGGGTGGTACTTCGAAGGTGGGGCTTCGGAAGTGAGGAAGGCTTTGGAGCGAGGCTAGCTCCGGAGCGAGGTTGAGTTGTGGTGCTTCGGCCATACATGGCTTCGGTACACGGACTGACGGAGTTCGAGCTGGGAGTAGCTACGAAGCTGTGGTGGTCCACTCCGGAGGTGGTGGTGCGAAGGTCCAAGGGCTTTGACGGCTTCGGCTCAAAACCGTCACTGTATCGGAGGCTGACTTCGGTGAAGCGAAGGCCATCAGGCTCAAGGCTTCTTGCCGAAGCTACCGCACCCCTCGCGTGCGAAGGAGGGCTTCAGAAAGGTCAAAGACTGCAAAGGCTGACATTGTCTGCTCTGCAAAAAACTGATGTTGTCCCCTCTGCAAAGCTGACAGAGAAGCCTCCAGAATAAAGTTGACTACCTTTTGTACCCCTCTTAGCGAAGTCTATTTAGTATGCGTTTAGACCTGTGCAGTACGAAGCCCAGCACCAGTTGCTGTCGCTAAGTATTAGGTCGAAGTCCTCAGAGGGTAGTCCACTCTTGCGAAGGGTGAAGTGCGAAGCCTGCTCGAAGCACCCTGTGTGCGGAGCCTGCACTGACTAAGCAGAGTTGTTTTCGGGATTGTGGGTGGAGCGAAGTCTACTTGGCTTCGGACTTTTACTCCTTGTGAAGCCTGTGTTCGGAGCTGTCAAGTACCTCCGAACCAGACCTTCGAAGGTTGGTGTTCGAAGCCTGTTCCGCAGTAGACAGAATTAAAACCGAAGGCTGTTTTTAGCCCAAGTTTTTAAAAGCTCCCATTCACCCCCCCTCTGGTCGTTGTTTCCGGTCCAACAACGACATTCACCTCCCGCTATGGACTTTATGAGTGCACCGTCATGTCCTTTGGATTGACAAACGCCCCGGCCTTCTTCCTGAATATGATGAACAAGGTGTTTATGGACTATCTGGACAAGTTTATCATGGTATTTATAGATGATATCCTCATCTATTCCAAGAGCATAGAAGAGCATGAAACTCACCTCCAGATGACCCTAGGAAAACTTAGGGAGCATCAGTTATACGCCAAGTACAGCAAGTGCAAGTTCTGGACGGCAGAAGTAAGTTCCTAGGGCACATTATCTCAGCACAAGGTATCGCGGTAGACCCTGCCACCATGGAAGCAGTTACGGATTGGCTGCCACCCACCAACGTATATGAGATACGAAGTTTTCTGGGCTTAGCAGGTTACTATCGATGGTTTATTGAGAACTTCTCCAAGATAGCCAAGCCCATGACCAAGTTGTTGCAGAAGGGAGAGAAGTTTTAATGGACTCTAGAATGCGAGGAGAGCTTTCAGACCCTCAAGACATGATTGGTGTCAGCACCCATATTGACTCTACCGAATATAAGGAAGGACTTTCATGTCTACTGCGACGCGTCCAGTCAGGTTCTGGGTTGTGTTCTTATGCAGGACGGAAAGGTTGTCTCATACGCTTCCCGGCAATTGAGGCCACATGAGCTGAACTACCCCACCCATGACTTAGAATTGGCTGCAGTAGTGCACGCTCCGGAGATATGGAGGCACAACATGGTTGGAAACCGTTGCAAAGTTTTCACGGACCACAAGAGTTTGATGTATATCTTCACGCAGCTGGATCTCAACCTTAGGCAAAGGCGATGGATAGAATACCTTAGGCAAAGGTGATGGCTAGAATTGATAAAGGACTACGACCTAGGCATTCATTACCATCCCAGCAAAGCAAACGTGGTGGCTGATGTGTTGAGTCGTAAGGGATATTGTATCGCCATCATGGTTCAAGATCACACACCTTGCTGTATAAGGAGATGGAGAAGCTAAACCTCGGGATAACCAACGGGAGCCTATCTAGACACCCTTGAGGCCAAACTAGTCCTGTTCGAGCAAATCCATGAATCTCAGTTAGAAGACCCAGATATAGCAGCAATCAAGAAGAACATGAGGCAGGGCAAATCCCTAGGATTCTAGAAGATGAGAACAACCTGTATGGTTCGAAACCAGGATCTGTGTGCCCGATAAACCAAAGATAAAACCCTTATTCTAAGAGAGACCAATGACACTTTGTACTCCATTCACCCCAGGAGTACAAAGATATACCAGGGACTTAAAGGACGATATTGGTGGGTTAGTATGAAGAGGGAGATTGCTCAGTTCATAGCAGAATGTGACACCTACCGGCGAGTAAAGGCAGAGCATCAAAGACCAGTAGGATTGTTGCAGCCCCTTAAAGTGCCCGAATGGAAATGGGAAGAGATCAACATGGACTCATCATCGGACTCCCAAAAACCCAAGCCGGTTATGGACTCCTTATGGGTAATCATCGATCGGCTTATGAAGGTAGCTCACTTCATAGCCGTCAAGATGATCTACAGTGGCCCTAAACTGGCAGAGTTGTACATGGCCCGCATAGTATGCCTTCATGGGGTACCTC
>JAAALK010000107.1:0-11183 GCA_019279435.1 Zizania palustris | reverse complement strand
GAATGGTTAGCCAACCAGTCTTCGTCAGAAAGAAGTCTTTCGGGGAAGTGCGCATGTGCAATGATTTCACATCCTTGAATAAAGCATGCCCTCATGACCCCTACCCCATGCCCCGAATTGGATCAATTGGTTGACTCCACCACAGGTTCGGAGTTATTAAGCTTCCTTGACGCGTATTCTGGTTATCATCAAATATGGTTGAAGCGCGAAGATGAGATCAAGACAAGCTTCGTAACTCCTTCGGGAGTCTTCTGTTATGTAAGAATGCCCTTCGCTTAAGAATGCCGGGGCTACTTTTTCGAGGTTAGTTGCTAAGGCTCTAGGTCATCAATTAGGTCGCAATGTGGAGGCCTATATGGATGATATTGTAATAAAGAGTGCTTTAAAAGCACCAACATAGCCTAGACTTAGCAGAAACATTCAATAGCCTTCGGGCATGTGGGATCCGTCTTAACCCCGAAAAATGTATCTTCGGAGCTAAGGCTGGAAAGGTTGTTAGGGTATTTATTTCAAGCAGGGGAATTGAAGCTAGCCCTACTCAAATAACTGCGCTACAGAAGATGGCTCCTCCGAAAAATTTAAAGCAAGTGCAAAAGCTGACTGGGCGTCTGGCAGCACTTAGCAGGTTTTATCAAGGTCTGCGGAGAGAAGCTTGCCTATATTTAAAGCATTGAAAGGGTCCGAAGATTTTGCATGGACACCGGAGTGTCAGAAAAGCTTCGAAGATATTAAAGAGTATCTCAGTAATCTTGCTACACTCACGGTGCCTACTGCGGACGAAACCCTACTCCTTTACCTTGCAGCTACAGGTTCTGCTGTCAGCGCAGTCCTTGTCAAAGAAGTGGATTTCAATGGGAAGTTGGTCCAAAATCCTGTTTATTTTGTATCCGAAGCATTATCAGGAGCGAAGACAAGATACTCCGAACTTGAGAAGTTCGTTTATGCTCTGATAATGGCTTCGAGGAAATTAAGACATTATTTTTGGCACACAATGTAATTGTACCAACTTCGTATCCTTTAGGAGATATGCTTCGAAGTAAGGATTCCACTGGAAGGATTGGGAAGTGGGCAGTTGAGCTAGCACCCTTCGGCATATCTTTCCTCGCAAGGACAGCAATTAAATCGCAAGTCTTCGCAGATTTTGTAGCAGAATGGACTCCGCCTGCAAATTTGGTTCCGAAGAAGTCAAGTGACGGAGTTTGGACTGTTTATTCCGATGGGGCTTTCCAAGCATCCGGAGCAGGCATTGGAGCAGTATTAATTTCACCTTCGGGGCAAAGAGCAATGTACTCCGCAAGACTCAACTTTAAGTCTACCAATAATATAGCGGAGTATGAAGGAATTTTATTGGGACTTCGAAAAGCACGTGCTCTAGGGGCTACAAGAATTATTATAAAGACAGATTCTCAAATAGTAGCAGGGCACATAGATAAAAGTTTCCAGGTTAGGCATCCACAGCTTGCAAAGTACTTAGAAGAAATCCGTAAAATCGAAGCACACTTCAAAGGTATTTCCATTCGGAGTATACCAAGAGCAGAAAATGTGCAAGCGGACATCTTAGCAAAAGCTGTAGCCGGAGCTGTGGATGTGCCAGAAGAAGCTTTCTATGAGGAGCTCAGTATACCCTCGGTGCCACAAATTCCCTCTGCAGAGATTCTTTGCATTACTAGTGCAGATTGGAAAAATTCAATCATGGAACTTTTACAGGGAGGAACAAATTTGCCCGAAGAGCCACAGCTGTCAAGATTAAAGCTTAGAGCTAGAAATTATCAAATAATCAACGGTATTTTATACAAGGCCGGAGTATGTTCCCCTCTACTCCGATGTATATCTCAAGCCGAAGGTCAAGAAATTCTTCGAGAAATTCATGAAGGACTTTGTGGTAGCCATTTAGCCCCGAGAGCCTTGGCAGGAAAAACACTTCGCCAGGGGCTTTACTGGCCTACAATAACAGCTGATGCGGAAAGCTTAGTCCGCACTTGTCAAGGATGCCAGTGGATGGGTCGACGGAGTCATCGCCCACCAACAGCTCTTCACGTCATTGCTCCGGTATGGCCTATGGCCAGATGGGGTATGGATTTAATTGGCCCCTTTCCAGTAGCCAAGGGAAATCTAAAGTTCGCAGTGGTAGCTATTGAGTATTTTTCTAAGTGGGTGGAAGTAGAGCCCTTGACAGCTATCACTTCGAACAATGTACAGAAATTCTTCTGGAAGAATATCATTTGCCGGTTCGGAGTGCATAGACAACTCACAGTTGATAATGGAACACAGTTCGATGCAGAACCCTTCAGGAAGTTTTGCGAAGATCTAGGCATTCAGTTATGTTTTGCTGCAGTAAGACATCCTCAGTCTAATGGAGCAGTAGAGCGAGCCAATGGAAATATTTTGTCAGGGTTAAATCGAAGGATAGTAGGATTAGCAAAGGGACTGTGGACCGAAGAGCTTCCGAAGATTTTGTGGTCCATTCGGACTATGCAAACAAGGTCCACAGGTTTTACTCCATTCAGACTACTATTCGGAGATGAAGCTATGACTCCAACTGAGCTCAAAGGAGGATCGTTTCGCAGCACCGAACCGGAAATTGAAGAAGAAAGACAAGCTTCGTTAGATTTATCAGAAGAAACAAGACTTCGAGCTGTAGCGAATTTATCTAAGTATCATCAGTAAACGAAGGCTTGGTTTGACCCGAAGGTTAAGCTCAATGAACAAAGACCGGGTCATCTTGTTCTACGAAGCATTATAGCGCCAGGGAAGTTAGGAAATAAATGGGAAGGTCCATACCTCATTGTTCGTTCAGGACGCCCTGGCTCTTTAAGTTAGCTAATTTAGAAGGTGAAGAGTTAGCACATACTTGGCATGCGGAGCACCTAAAGCGATACTTCGCATAAGGGCTCCTTGTAACTCACTTGTAATCATCTTCCAAATTAATAAAGCATATGATCCTGATAATGCCTTCCCCTCATAGACTTCCAGCTTCCGAGTGGACGCACTGGAACCGTGGAGTCGACCGAGACGGAAGTGTCATGAAGCTAGATTGTATTTTCGGACTTCGAACCATTGGTTCGAAGCTTCCGACGTGGGGGCTGACATAATCCGGAGTCCAAGCCACCGGCTTGTAGGCATCCGTAAAAGAGCCCAAAACCACATCATACGGAGTCCAAGCCATTGGCTGGTAGACTTCCGTAAAAAGAGCCGAAGGTGGCCAAAACATGCGGAGTCCAAGCCATTGGCTGGTAGACTTCCGTAAAAAGAGCCGAAGGTGGCCAAAACCTGCGAAGTCCAAGCCATTGGCTGGTAGACTTCCGCAAAAAGAGCCGAAGGTGGCCAAATTATACGGAGTCCAAGCCATTGGCTGGTAGACATCCGTAAAAAGAGTCCAAAGAGACCATTGCAAACTCCGAACCATTGGTTCGACAGAGATCACAAAAATGAGCCGAAGGTGGCTAAAGCAAAACAGAATTGAGCCATGAGCTCCGAATGTCTATTAACACAGTCCAAAGTGACAAATTATCTAAGATACTAAGGTATCTTGAAAGTTATCTCAAATGATTTTCTTTCAAAGAAAACAAAGGTACTAAGTTGCCATTCTTCAGACTACAAATAGTCGAAGACATTTACAAGATTTTAAAAGATCTTTAAATTTCAGAGGGGCTCCGAACCCCCAAAAAAATTGTACTCCGAAGTTTTTTCTTTGCGCATAACCATCTTTGAATACAGTTCGAAGTTGCTTATACCCAAAGAGGGGCTAGTAAATATGGAGACAATTTTAAATCGGTATTCATTATTCAAACGAATGTGTTTACAGATTGCATCATGAAAAATTTGTATCTATACCAAGAAGGAATCGAAGACCTCTTCGGTCTCTAGAGCTAGGGGTAGAACGACTAGTTCCAGCACCGGGAGTTCTTGTTGAAGCTCGGCCCAAGTTCGAAGCCGTTCAGGGCTTCTTTCCCAGCTTCTAAGATCTTCGGATCTTTTATTTTGAGCTTCATCTTCGTTTTCAGACCAAGTAGCGTCTTCAGAAGATGAAGTGTTCAAGCTAATCTTTTTTCTTCCTCTTTAATATAAGACAGTATATCTTTGATTACTTCGGGAGCAATTACACCGGAGCAATCTCGAGGAATTAAAAATCGAGGACGCTTGTAAGTCTTTAGAAGTTCGAAGGTGTTCCATAATGAGCGAAGTTCGTCATTAATATCTAACACTTCGATATCTTCCGTATGAGACAAAGCCTAAAAATATGATAAACAAATTTTCATTGATAAAGGTTCATAAGCACGAAGCTTTACATAGTCAAAAATCCTAAATTATTTCTAAACCTACGGGTTCGGAGGAGGCTGACTGCTTGAAGCTTGGGTCCGAACTTGCTTTTGGCGTTGACCTTCGTCAATCCAAGCCTTGATCGCAGTGCGACCTTCGGCTCTCCATGAAGCTTGGAAGGCCTGCCAGGCAGCGGTCACGCCTTCGGAAGGAGTCAGAAGTCGCTCGTCGTCGAAGGTAATAGGGCCCTCTGCGTTCGGAGTTATTGATCGGCCCAGATCTTCGTAGTAACGAAGTAGTCCGATGGCAGACACTTGTCCGGAGAGTTCTCCATAACGAATGCCCGCCGTCTTCATTTGCTTCGCTGCTCCTTTGATCCTTTTTAACCGGCGCAGCAGAGTGACGTTGTCATCTGAAGGAAGCGTTCCAGTAGTACCGAAGTACTCCAGAATGCCTAGCATTTGTTCTATGACTTCCGTAGCTACCTTCTCGGACTTAAGCTTTTCTTCGTTTAATGCATCCTTGGCCGAAGTCGTTTCTCCTAGAACTCCGGAAAGCCTAGCATTCTCCGTGGTTAAAGTATTCTTCTGATTTAGGAGTTGGCTAGCTTCCTCTTGGAGCCTGACAAGCTCGGACCCTGCATTAGCATGCTCCAACCGTACCCTTTTGATTTCCGCTCGAAGCACGATCCTTTCTGCTTCGAGCTCCTTATTTGCAGCCTCCAAACCCTGTCTGGCCCTGCGTTCTGCTGAAATCATATTATTCATTTGAACCACTCTAGCTTCAGAGAAAGATAAGTTGCGCTGAAGAGCTTCGTTTCTTCCCGAAGCTGAGCAATTTCACGTTCGCCTGATAAAGTTGCAGCACGGGCCAAGACCGCTTGCTAAGAAAAAGAAAAACCGAAGTAAGAAATTATTCCTGTATAATTTTTTATTATTTCAAAGGTATTCCGTACCTGGTAGGCTGCTCGTTCCATTGCAACATTTAGCTCCGAACTCTTCGCCTCGCTTAAAATAGCTACCAGCTCCGCCTCCCCGACTTCATGACTGGCTCAACCTAAAGGTTTGAGCAGAGTCCGAAGCCCGGTTCTTTGCTCCAAAAAAGGAGTTAAAAGAGGGAGCATTGCCGAAGCTTCTTGGTCATCCCTGCTTGGCGAAGCTCCGGAGCGTTCTGCTGAGGTCCTCGGAGCTTCGGTAGATGGCCCCCCTTCAGTAGATTGACTCTCGTCTGTTGATTCAGTCGGAGTTGATCCTAGAGCAGGGAGGGGTTCTATATTCCTTTTACCCCTTCCAGGCCCCTTTTGAGCGACTTCCAGGTTCGGCTCTGAAGTTGTCGAAGGCCCTTGAATTGGATCTTCACGACGTACTTCTTCCACGGAAGAGGGTTCTGCAAAAGCAAAGGTATTATACACTGTATAATGTTGCAGAAAAGAACAAGAAAATTATACGAAGTTTACCTTCGACATTTTGGCGGTGAGCGAGCATCGGACTGCTCAGAGGATCGAAGGTGAGTTCTTCGTCTGAATCCAGAGTCAAAACTTCAACTGCCGGAGTATCTTCTTGAGCAGTCCTTCCTTCATCCAAGACCGAAGTCACAACAACTTCGACTTCACTTTCAGTCGTAGGGGCTTCGATTTTCTCTTCCCCTTGAGGCAAATCCTCTTGAGCATTCGGAGTTCTCATTTCTTCTAGGTTAGCCTGAGTCTCCAGCATACCTGCAGCATCTTCGATATGAATATCTGTTTGAGCTGCATCTTCATCAATCAACCTCACTAATAGTTTACCTTCATCCTCTTTAGAACCGGAGGTTGAGGCTCTTGGTCTCGGAGGTGCAGGTTTTCTGGGTTTCTTAACCACCTTTTTAATTGGAGTTTTGGCGGAGCTTGAAGCTCCAGCTTCAGTTTTCCTCTTCTTAGGCCCTTTTTCCGAAGGCACCCAATCCATCAAAGGGGGCGGAGTGATTCCCAGCATCCCCCACACTCTGTTAAATCTTTCCCAACTCCCGACCAACTTGATTCTCCATTCCTTTTCAGTCGGAGTTGGAGCGCCCAAAATTTTCTCCGAAGCCCTTACTATTTGTTCCGAAGTAATAGGGGCTGAAGAAGCTAAAAAATGAATCAAGTTAGTTTTTATTCGGATGAATATGCATAATACATGTTATCTTCGAAGTTACCTGCAGGGCTCGAAGTTGAAGTGATTTTTCGGAGACCGCCTTCCGAATCCTCTTCGAAGATGATAGGCCAGTTGGCCATCAGTGGAGAAATTTGTAATCCGAGGAACTCTTCGGCTAAGTCTCGCATGCTCAACCTTCGGTTCATCCTCTGAAGCAAGTTGAGGCGGGCTTCGAGCTGACCTTGGCCGGGTTGCACTAAGGCTTCTTTCCAGAATTGGATTTCTTTCAAAGGCCCGGCTAGAGGATTGCTCGCTCCAACTTCGGCATAGAGCCATCTCATGACCCAGTCTGTGTACCATCTTGCATTGATGGCTTTAGCAGGAAATTGTAGGGCATATTCGTCCCGAAGCCTAAAATTGATGCTTCCAAAGGCTACTACTACTTTTTCACCTCCGGGCCTACGAAGGTTTTAGGCAGGCATGAAGCCCTATGTAGTGCAGCGAAGATTTCTGCCCTCCCTTCACAGCCTTCGGCCCTCAATGCCCATTCGAAGATAGCCAGTCGAGCTACTGCGTTCGGAGATAATTGAGGGAGGGTGACATGAAATAAATCGAGTACCTCTGCCAAGAAGTCAACTGCTGGGAGGCCCAAGCCGGCTTCGAAGAAGGCTTCGAAGACAACCACTTCTCCGGGCTTTGGTGTTGGGATGAGTTCTTTTCCGGGCTTGAGAATCATAACTCCGGTACTGATCTTGCCTTCTACTGCGATTGCTAGCGATTCCCTTTTACAGGTAGAAGATCCCAGTTGGAAAGACTGGTCTAGATACTTCGTTGAGGGCGGGCAGAGACTTTGATCCTTGATATTTTGGGGATTTCTCCCTCCTGCCACCATGGATGTCGCTGCAGATGCCAGAGGCGCTATCACCAATGTCGCAGACACTGCTGCCGCAGCCGCTTGCTGCCGAGCCAAGGCCGACGGGGCTCCAGAACCCTTGGTCTTCACCATTGCAGTCACTGGGTTGCTTTGGGGAAAATGGAGGCTAGGGCTCAAAGAACTCAAGGAGCTAAAAAGGTGTTTGATTGCGAGAAAGCAGTGAAAAGGTAACCGGGTAATTTCTAGGCCCTCTATTTATAGCCTAGACTTTACTTTTTTACCGTTAGTCCATGTCGTTTCGCATTCCCACCGTTACTTTTCTCTGAAATTAACGCTTTTTACGGTTTCCGTTAGGAACAGAAAGCTAACGGCTATTTCTTCTAAGTCTAAAAGACTTTCGGACTTCCTAAGTCAGTTCTAAGATAGTTCGAAAAGTAATTATCTTAAGACTGATTCGGAGTTTATATCTTCGTACATTTCGAAGATGAATTGAAATCTAATAACCCCTATGTCTGGTTATTTTTTCCTTCCGTATACTGCTCTCCTAACATTACAAGTTAAACGGAGAAGCGTATTCGAGGGGCTACTGTTGGGGGAAAATATCTCATCTTCGGGGTTATTGCCGCAACAGCATGAAAGCAGATAGTGGATTCGAAGGCTTCCAGACGTCCATCTTCGAAGATACCCTGAGTCAAACTCGAAGTACGAAAATAGGCATTGGTTCGGAGTACATCTTTGAACTAAGGCTTTTCGAGATCTTTACTGCCAGCTAAGATGGAAGATTTATCTTTTATATCATTAGACTAGTCTTTTACCATTTTAGCCCTATCAAGGGTACCGAATAGTTTCCACTATGTCGGTTGTAATAGAGGGGTAAATAGGTCTTTTCCTTAATATATGGACCTATAAATACCCCCCATTTCACCCTGTAATAGGGACGAAAATACAAGTTATTCAATACACTTATTCGAACCATTCTAAGTTATTATCCTTTCGGAGGCTTAGAACAGTTCACTCCGCAAACATTCCGTTTGTTAGTTTCCAATCCACAGAAACCTGTTAGCGTAATCTTTTACGCCAACACATCCAAATATGGTGGAATAGTACCGACGAAGGTGTTTCTCGAGTTTCCATTCACGACACGAAGTTTGCAAAAACATCACCACTCATAATATGCAAGAATCAAAAGTTCGCTTCCAGAACAAAAAGGTTTTCATTAACATGCCCAAGCATCCAAATATGGTGGAATAGTACCGAAGGAGGTGTTTCTCGAGTTTCCATTCGGGACACGACTGTTGCAAAAACGTCGCCACTCTTAATGTGCAAGAATCAAATGTTCACTTCCGGAACAAAAAGGTTTTATTAACATGCCCAGGCATCCACTTGTGGTGGAATAGTACAAAAGGAGGTGTTTCTCGAGTTTTCATTCGAGGCATGAATGTTGCAAAAACATCACCACTCATAATATGCAAGAATCAAAAGTTCGCTTCCGGAACAAAAAGGTTTTCATTAACATGCCCAAGCATCCAAATATGGTGGAATAGTACCGAAGGAGGTGTTTCTCGAGTTTCCATTCGGGACACAAATGTTGCAAAAACATCGCCACTCTTAATTTGCAAGAATCAAAAGTTCACTTCCGGAACAAAAAGATTTTCATTAACATGCCCAAGCATCCAAATATGGTGGAATAATACGATAGGAGGTGTTTCTCGAGTTTCCATTCGAGGCACTAATGCTGCAAAAACATAACCACTCATAATATGCAAGAATCAAAAGTTAGCTTCTGGAACAAAAAGGTTTTCATTAACATGCCCAAGCATCCAAATATGGTGGAATAGTACGGACGGAGGTGTTTCTCGAGTTTCCATTCGGACACGAATGTTTCAAAAACATCACCACTCATAATATGCAAGAATCAAAAGTTCGCTTCCCGAAAAAAAAAAGATTTTCATTAACATGCCCAAGCATCCAAATATGGTGGAATAGTACCGAAGGAGGTGTTTCTCGAGTTTCCATTCGGGGTACGAATGCTACAAAAACATGACCACTCATAATATGCAAGAATCAAAAGTTCACTTCTGGAACAAAAAGGTTTTCATTAAAATGCCCAAGCATCTAAATATGGTGGAATAGTAGCGACGAAGGTGTTTCTCGAGTTTCCATTCGCGACATGAATGTTGCAAAAACATCACCACTCATAATATGCAAGAATCAAAAGTTCGCTTTCGGAACAAAAATGTTTCATTAACATGCCCAAGCATCCAAATATGGTGGAATAGTACCGAAGGAGGTGTTTCTCGAGTTTCCATTCGGACACAAATGTTACAAAAACATCGCCACTCTTAATTTGCAAGAATCAAAAGTTCACTTCCGGAACAAAAAGATTTTCATTAACATTCCGAAGCATCCAAATATGGTGGAATAGTATGATAGGAGGTGTTTCTTGAGTTACCATTCGGGGCACTAATGCTGCAAAAACATCACCACTCATAATATGCAAGAATCAAAATTTCGCTTCCAGAACAACAAGATTTTCATTAACATGCCCAAGAATCCAAATATGGTGGAATAGTATGAAAGGAGGTGTTTCTCGTGTTTCCATCCGGGGAATGCTGCAAAAACATCACCACTCATAATATGCAAGAATCAAAAGTTCGCTTCTGGAACAAAAAGGTTTTCATTAACATGCCCAAGCATCCAAATATGGTGGAATAGTACGGTCGGAGGTGTTTCTCGAGTTTCCATTCGGGACACGAATGTTGCAAAGACATCACCACTCATAATATGCAAGAATCAAAAGTTCGCTTCCAGAACAAAAAGATTTTCATTAACATGACCAAGCATCCAAATATGGTGGAATAGTATCGAAGGAGGTGTTTCTCGAGTTTCCATTCGGGGTACGAATGCTACAAAAACATCACCACTCATAATATGCAAGAATCAAAAGTTCACTTCCGGAACAAAAAGGTTTTCATTAAAATGCCCAAGCATCCAAATATGGTGGAATAGTACCGAAGGAGGTGTTTCTCGAGTTTCCATTCGAGACACGAATGTTGCAAAAAACGTCGCCACTCTTAATGTGCAAGAATCAAAAGTTCACTTCCGGAACAAAAAGGTTTTATTAACATGCCCAAACATCCAATTGTGGTGGAACAGTACCAAAGGAGGTGTTTCTCGAGTTTCAATTCGGGGCACGAATGTTGCAAAAACATCACCACTCATAATATGCAAGAATCAAAAGTTCCCTTCCGGAACAAAAAGGTTTTCATTAACATGCCCAAGCATCCAAATATGGTGGAATAGTACCGAAGGAGGTGTTTCTCGAGTTTCCATTCAGGACACAAATGTTGCAAAAACATCGCCACTCATAATATGCAAGAATCAAAAGTTCGCTTCCGGAACAAAATGGTTTTCATTAACATGCCCAAGCATCCAAATATGGTGGAATAGTACCGAAGGAGGTGTTTCTCGAGTTTCCATACAGGACACAAATGTTGCAAAAACATCGTCACTCATAATATGCAAGAATCAAAAGTTCACTTCAGGAACAAAAGGTTTTCATTAAAATGCCCAAACATCCAAATATGGTGGAATAGTACCAACGAAGGTGTTTCTCGAGTTCCATTCACGACACGAATGTTGCAAAAACATCACCACTCATAATATGCAAGAATCAAAAGTTCGCTTTCAGAACAAAAAGGTTTTTATTACATGCCCAAGCATCCAAATATGGTGGAATAGTAACCGAAGGAGGTGTTCTCGAGTTTTCCATTCGGGACACGACTGTTGCAAAACGTCGCCACTCTTAATGTGCAAGAATCAATGTTCACTTCCGGAACAAAAAGGTTTTATTAACATGCCCAGGCATCCAATTGTGGTGGAATAGTACCAAAGGAGGTGTTTCTCGAGTTTCCATTCGAGGCATGAATGTAGCAAAA
>JAAALK010000112.1:0-11124 GCA_019279435.1 Zizania palustris | reverse complement strand
GAGCGGCGTCCCTGCACTTCACGTTCAGCTTTGCAAGCGTATGCAAACAATGTGGCCATATCAGAATATTCCTTATAGTCAAGGATGTCCTGAATTTCTCTATTCAAACCACCATGAAAACGGGCCATCGCAGCTTCATCTGTCTCAAACAAACCACAACGAATCATACCTTTTTGGAGCTCTTGATAGTAGTCCTCGACAGATTGCTGTCCTTGTCGAAAACTCTGCATTTTCTTTAGCAAATCTCGCGCAAAATATGAAGGAACAAATCTGTGTCGCATAGCAGCTTTTAATTGAGTCCAAGTGATGGGTGTAGCAGTAGGATGTGTTAGTTTATATTCACGCCACCATATTAAAGCAAAATCAGTAAATTCACTAATAGCAGCTTTAACTTGAGAATGAGCAGGAATATCATGGCATGAAAATTTCTGATCGACCTCTAGTTCCCAATCAAGATAAGCAGCAGGATCATATTTGCCATTAAAAGATGGAATTTTAAATTTAATCTTAGCAAATGAATCGTGAGGGGAATGACGTACCACGCGACGTGCACGACCGTGGCGAGGTCCATCGTCCTGCTCCGTATCGCCACCATAATCCTTTTGTAATTCGGTGAGCGACGAAGTTAACGCATCGAGTCGTGACATGATGGTGTCGAGCGTGGTCACCATGGCCGTCTGAGCGAGGTCGATCTGGTCGAACCGCTCGGTCGACGAAGTGATCGTAGAATCAAACCGCTCATGCATCGTTGTCATGTCCGCAGCAAGGCCATCAACCTGTGCCCGTACATCCAGTAGTTCTGCATCCTTCGTTTCGTCATTGCCTGCCATAGTTAGTGCAAACACAAAGCAAAAACCTACGACAATACGGATGTGGATTGGTCGCTCACAGACGTGCTGTTATCAAATTCTTATCCGTTCTTACCAAGCACACAGGGGTGACCTGCAACCAACAGGTGAAACCGGCGAAAGATTGGAGCAGCGATTGCTTGGAGAAACAAAATCTGCTCGTTGTAGAACTATGTGGGGTTCTAGGTAGGCTGCACTCACACAAGGATTAGCACAATCAAACAATAATGCGAGGTTGAATTATAGTGCCAAAGACGTAACCAAAAGCTGCTGGAAACAAAGTGCAAAAGGCGGTACACAAAAAAAAGGAAAACCGAAGAGGTGAGCAGGGATGGAAAGGGGGAGGGGCGCACGGCCAGGGGGATCACTTCCTTGCTGTTTTCCTCCTTTCTTTCTTTTCTTTTTTTTTTCTTCTCTTTTTTTTTCTCTTTTTTTTTCGTTTTTTTTTATCCGGAGAAACTTGCAAGTAAAAATAGGCAACCAGCAATAATGGACGGCCCTTTGTATGGTAGGTGATCAAGAATTTCGGAAATGAAGCAATCTGCACTTTGTATGGTAGGCGACCAAAACTTTCTTAAATGAGTGTGATCAATAGTAGGCAACCAGCAATAATTGATTGCCCTTTGTATGGAAGGCAACCAAAACTTTCTCAAATGAGTGTGATCAATATTAGGCAACCAGCAATAATTGATTGCCCTTTGTATGGAAGGCAACCAAAACTTTCTCAAATGAGTGTGATCAATATTAGGCAACCAGCAATAATTGACTACCCTTTGTATGGAAGGCAACCAAAACTTTCTCAAATGAGGTTGAGCAGAATGAGGCAACCTATATTTTTTTTGTAACTTTCCAAATAACACACAAGGCAGGGAAGGGAGGGGCGCACGGCCAGGGGGGTTTGCGTGATATGCAGATGAAGATGCACAAGTAACCAGCAACAATTGACACGCGTAAGCACACAAATTCAACAAAGCAAATTATTGAAAGATAGTGCAAGGCTCAAAAAGGTGCTGGGACAAGGATCTAACCTGAAATATATTTTCGTGTTGTGGTTTTGTGGACTGTAGGAAGGGACAAACACTCGATAAACTCACCGATCAACCCGGAAAATCTGATACCACTTGATAGAGCTGAAGTGCCCGATCTTTCGGTGAGTGGAGATAACTTCGATTTGGTGGAAGAAGACCCTCACGATCCGACTACGACGAGCGAACCCGAAGCGCCAATGCAATCGCTGAACCAACTCCCTGTGGTTACCGACCTTGTGGATGCAAGATCAGCCTGATCACGAAGATCGTTTCCTGTTCGCAATCGAAGAACGAACAAGAAAGAGATGCGAGCAATATGAATATCACTCAAGGTGGAGTTCTGAATCACACGAGGACAGCGCTGTTTGGCGCGTGTCAAAAGTAGCAAAAGCTAATTGTAAATCAAAACTCGAGTCTATAGGAATGACAAGACTCTATTTAAATAGAGGGGGGGGAAAGGTGGGTGCAGCCCCCTAATGTGGACGCCCAAAGAGGGGGGCGCCCTAGGAAGGCCTACTCTAGGCAGGCCTGCGTTTATTCTTCTGGGCCTTCATTCTTTAGTAGTATGACAAAGTTCAGCTCTCTTGCACGGGCCCTCGTGATTATCCCAGAAGGAGATGGCGCTGAAGAAGGTGCAGCTGGTGTAGATGTACTGATGTCCTCATCATTTGGCCACTCTTCAACGTTGTCATACCTAAGAATAATTAAATTACGAGCATTAGGTAGCAACTGATTTTCATGTGTAATGCTATTCTTATTTAGGAGCGAGTTCACCTGTTGATTTATTTGCTTTGCACGAGCGCGAGTTATTGCTCCTTCAAAATGATTTGGAATTTCTTGATCATTGGGGGAAAGAAATGTTGTTGATGCTAGGCTGTCCGTATCATCCTCCCCTTCTTGAAAAGGAGTCGTCCTCGACTCTATTTGTTCTGGTCCAAAAAATGGTGACAAATCAGCAACATTGAAAGTAGTACTCACATTATAGTTATCTTCAGGAAGCTCAATCTTGTAGGCATTGTCATTTATCTTCTCTAACACTTTGAATGGACCATCAGCACGTTGCATAAGTTTGGACTTGGGCTTCTCTGGAAAACGCTCTTTGCGTAAATGCACCCAAACTAAATCTCCTGGTTTGAAAAGCATCTTCTTTCTTCCTTTGTTTGCCTTTTGAGCAAAATAGCGTGCCTTCTTCTCTATAACTTCCTTGGTCTTCAGATGCATAGCTTTCACAAACTCTGCATGCTTTGTTGCCTCCATGTTTGCTCTCTCTTGAAAAGGAAGTGGCAGCAAATCAAGTGGTGTGATTGGCTTAAAACCATACACCACTTCAAACGGGCACAATTGTGTTGTTGAGTGAACAGCTCTATTGTATGCAAATTCAACATGTGGAAGGCAGTCCTCCCATTCTTTCAAGTTCTTCTTAATCATTGTTCGCAGCAACATGGAGAGTGTACGGTTTACCACCTCTGTTTGACCATCAGTTTGCGGGTGACAAGTTGTTGAAAATAGCAATTTTGTGCCAAGCTTGGCCCACAATGTCTTCCAAAAGTAACTCATAAACTTCACATCACGATCTGAAACAATGGTTCTAGGCATCCCGTGCAATCTCACAATTTCCCTAAAAAATAAATCAGCAATATGTGAAGCATCGTCGGTCTTGTGACAGGGAATAAAGTGTGCCATTTTAGAAAACCTATCCACGGTTACAAATATGGAGTCTCTCCCCCTCTTTGTCCTAGGCAATCCTACAATAAAGTCCATGCTAATATCTTCCCAAGGTGCACTAGGAACAGGAAGTGGAGTATACAAACCATATGGGTTAAGTTTGGACTTAGCTTTATGGCATGTGGCACAACGCTGCACAAATCGTTCAACATCTCTCCGCATCTTTGGCCAATAAAAATTATTGGACAGCATGGCCAAAGTCTTTTCTCTCCCAAAATGTCCCATTAAACCACCGCCATGTGATTCCTGCAACAACAGCAAATGTACGGACGAATCTGGAACACATAGCTTGTTAGCATGGAACAAGAACCCGTCATAAACATGAAATTTTTTCCAGCCTTTCCCATCATTACATTTAGTGTACGGTTCAGCAAATTCTTTATCTACAACATACAAATCTTTCAAACTTTCCAAACCTGGAACGTTAATATCAAGTTGAGATAAAAGAACAATCCTACGAGACAACGCATCAGCAACCACATTTTATTTGCCATTCTTGTATTTCACAATGTATGGGAAAGATTCAATAAATTCAACCCATTTAGCATGTCTACGGTTCAGTTTAGCTTGCCCTCTCAAATATTTTAGTGCTTCATGATCAGAATGTATGATAAATTCTTTGGGCAATAGATAATGTTGCCAAGTGTCTAGAACACGGACCAAAGCATACAACTCTTTGTCATAAACAGGATAATTTAATTGAGCACCACCAAGTTTCTCACTAAAGTATGCTACTGGTTTTCCTTCTTGTATCAAAACACCACCAATACCCAAACCACTAGCATCACATTCAATCTCAAATGGTTTGTCAAAATCAGGCAAAACAAGCAAAGGTGCTTCAGTGAGGCATTTCTTAAGTTCTTGAAATGCTTTTTCTTGTGACTTACCCCAAACAAACTCAACACCTTTCTTGGTGAGATCATTTAAAGGTGCAGCGATGGTGCTGAAATTCTTCACAAAACGTCGATAGAACCCAGCAAGACCATGAAAGCTTCTCACTTGACTGACATTGACAGGTGTTGGCCAATTCTTGATTGCTTCAACTTTAGATTCATCCACTTCTACTCCCTGTGCAGAAACAACAAAACCCAAAAAGACAACCTTGCTTGTGCAAAATGTGCATTTCTCCTTGTTAGCATACAACTTTTTAGATCGAAGTACTTGCAGCACTTGTACAATATGGTCAACATGCTCTTCTTTGCTACGACTATATATCAGAATGTCATCAAAATAAACCAAATGATACGAGGATGCGCCCAACCTTCACGGCGTAGAATCAAAGATACTCGTGAAACCTGACGAGTCTTGTGCAGCCAACCGTTGCATGTGCAACAACCTGCAGCACGGAGTTCGCCCAACCTCACGTTGTCCACTCAACCAAGTCAAGCGGATTACAATCCTCGTTGCAATCACAAAGGGCTTGCAAGAACAACGGGAAGGAATGCACAATTCTCAGAGATGATTCAGCTAGTAGCTAGAACACTCAAGAACATGCATAAAGCATAGTTGTTTCATTCTCAAAATTCTGTCCAGTTAACTGCGGCATCTGGAGCACGTCCACTGTTCCCTGAATTTTCACCTTGACCTGACATGGTTAGTTGGCCAAACAGCAAATGAAGAAAAAAAATATGTGTGGGTAGTACTCTCAACCTCACTTATCCTTACCACCGAAGTTCTTACTTACCCTCTGCTGATTGATAAAGGAGTTCACACATGAATGGAGAGGCAGAACAATATGAGGTTTAGCGAACTCACAGCTGAGATCAAAGTCTACAACGATTTTATTTGTGGAGCTTGGTAGGGGAAATTTTGTCCTACACAATCTGAATTCTCGATGTAGTCTTACTAAGTAGTTATCCACATGAGATCGCATAATCTAGTTGCTGAACACAAGGTTCGGAAGATAAACAAAAGCAACTCACACACAAAGATAATGGAACCAAATGCAATCAAAGGGGTGAGCCAACAGTAGATATGAGTTACAAAAAAATGGCTCAATTGCAATGGTTATGGAAAGACGCTAGCTGATTAAACTGATTTAAAATAGGGCACAAGATTGCACCAACAGAACTATTCTCCCAATAATGCAAAGAAAACAATAGCCCCTCTCTTCTTTTTTTCACATTGTAGGCTGTCTTTCTTTTTTTTAGCATGCAAAACAGTAACTTCAGTTTTTTTTATACTCTTGTCATCTATATTGTGATTTTCAACACTGATTCATATCTTTCTTTTCTATTAAAATTGTGAGAACAAGATCACCAAGTGCAGCCCTATAGAACAGATCAGCTAGTCTTTGTAGGATCAAAGTATTCGCAAAGGGCAGAATGGCTATCAAAAGAATTCAGGCTTTTCTTTTCAATAGTAAGAAGCCAATAATTTGACAACTTAGTAGGATTTTTTTTTGATTTTCCAACAGGGATGGGTAAACAATAATCTGAGTTTACTTGTGGGAATTACTACTGATATAGTAAACTGATCAATGGGGATTAAAAATAAGTAACGCGAAGGACAATGAACCGTTCAGCAACAAGAACACGATCTCTTGGATTAAGACTTAGCAGAACGCACAAGAACAACAGATCGTAAACTATGGTTCAATATTTTTGTGAGGCCATTTTCAGATAGGACGAAAATAAAACTACAACTAGGGATAAAGATTCTACCGTGACAACTGAGGCTCTGATACCAAATGATACGAGGATGCGCCCAACCTTCACGGCGTAGAATCAAAGATACTCGTGAAACCTGACGAGTCTTGTGCAGCCAACCGTTGCATGTGCAACAACCTGCAGCACGGAGTTCGCCAAACCTCACGTTGTCCACTCAACCAAGTCAAGCGGATTACAATCCTCGTTGCAATCACAAAGGGCTTGCAAGAACAACGGGAAGGAATGCACAATTCTCAGAGATGATTCAGCTAGTAGCTAGAACACTCAAGAACATGCATAAAGCATAGTTGTTTCATTCTCAAAATTCTGTCCCCCTCTACACATTGAGAAAGATCCTATTTATAGAAGGGATTGAGAGGGAGATGGAGAGGTGTTCAGGACGTTTTACATGGCATTAAGCCAATATTGGTGCGCAGCACCCTAATTAGAGCAAATGAAACGTTTGGCAGTTTCTGGTCTCCACATTAAGTCGGCGATAACTCTCTATTCTGGTGGACTTATTGGGTGAGGCCAGATCCGTTGGAAATCTTATGAAGTAAGCGTTCCAAGCTGTGGTCGAACACATTTATTGGATTTAATATGCGATTTCTATGAGCATTTTACTCCATACTGGTCACTTGAATCCGAAAGGGTTTTCATTGCATTCATTGCTTGATTGATGGCTGTTGATGAAGTGCTGCTCCTTTGGCCACTCTTCAACGTTGTCATACCTAAGAATAATTAAATTACGAGCATTAGGTAGCAACTGATTTTCATGTGTAATGCTATTCTTATTTAGGAGTGAGTTCACCTGTTGATTTATTTGCTTTGCACGAGCGCGAGTTATTGCTCCTTCAAAATGATTTGGAATTTCTTGATCATTGGGGGAAAGAAATGTTGTTGATGCTAGGCTGTCCGTATCAACGAATGTTGTGAAATAGACGACACCCGTAACATGCAAGAATCAAAAGTTCGCTTCCGAAACAAAAAAGTTCAAAATGTGACAAATAAACGTAATATGGTGTAAAAGTACCAAGTGAGTGTTTCTAGCATTTCCGATCCGTACACAAAGTTTGAAAAATAGACGACACTTGTAAAATGCAAGAAACAAAAACATTCAAAAATGCGCCCAATCATCCTAAAATGGTATAATAGTAAAAAGGATGTGTATCTAACGTTTATGTTCCTAGCACGAATGTTGTCACCCGTAACATGCAAGGAACAGAAAGTCCAAAAACATGCCAAATCATCGAAATATGGTGTAATACTACCAACTGATGTGTTTCTAGCATTTCCATTCAATACACAAAGTTTGCGAAATAGACGACACCCATAACTTGAAAGAGTAAAACTTCGCTTCCAGAACAAAAGGTTCATAAACATTCTAACGTTTCCGTTCCGGACACGAATGTTGTGAAATAGATGGCACCCGTAACATGCAAGAATCAAAAGTTTGCTCCCGGAACAAAAACGTTCAAAAATGTGCCAAATAACCGTAATATCGTGTAGAAGTACCAAGTGAGTGTTTATAGAATTTTTGATCCGTACACAGAGTTTGCGAAATAAACAGCAGCCGTAACTTGCAAGATTAAAACTGCGCTTCTCGAATGAAAAGGATCATAAACATGTCCAATCATCCTAATATGGTGTAATAGTAACAAAGTACGTGTTTCTAATGTTTCCGTTCCAAACACGAATATTGTGAAATAGACGGCACCCATAACATGCAAGAATCAAAAGATTGCATCCGGAACAAAAAAGTTCAAAAATATGCCAAATAACCGTAATATGGTGTAAAAGTACCAAGTAAGCGTTTCTAGCATTTCCGATCCATACACAAAGTTTGCAAAATAGACGGCACCCATAACTTGCAAGAATGAAAACTTCGCTTCTTGAACAAAAAGGTTCAAAATCGTGCCTAGTAATCCTAATATGGTGTAATAGTAACAAAGGATGTGTTTATAACGTTTCCGTTCCGGACATGAATGTGGTGACATAGACGACACCTGTAACATGCAAGAATCAAAAAGTTCGCATATGGAACAAAAAAGTTCAAAAATGTGCCCAATTATCATAATATGAGGTAATAGTAACAAAGGATGTGTTTCTATCGTTTCCGTTCAAGACACGAATGTAGCGAAATAGACGACATCCGTAACATGCAAGAATCAAAAGTTCGCTTTCGGAAAAAAAAAGTTCAAAAATGTGCCAGATAACCGTAATATGGTGTAGAAGTACCAAGTGAGTGTTTCTAGCATTTCCAATCTGTACACAAAGTTTGCGAAATAGACGGCACCCGTAACTTGCAAGAATCAAAACATCGCTTCCGGAACAAAAAGGTTCAAAAATGTGCTCAATCATCCTAATATGGTGTAATAGCAACAAATGATGTGTTTCTAACGTTTCCGTTCCGGACACAATTGTTGTGAAATAGACGGCACCTGTAACATGAGAGAATCAAAAGTTCGCTACCGGCACAAAAAAGTTCAAAAATGTGCCAAATAATCGTAATATGGTGTAAAAGTATCATGTTAGTGTTTATAGCATTTTCGATCCGTACACCAAGTTTGCCAAATAGATGACACCCGTAACATGCTAGAATCAAAACTTCGCATCTAGAAAAAAGGTTCAAAAATTTGCCCAACCATCCTAATATTGTGTAATAGTTACAAAGGATGTATTTCTAATGTTTTCGTTCCAGACATGAATGTTGTGAAATAGACGGCAGTCGTAACATGCAAGAATCAAAAGTTCGCTTCAGCAACAAAAAAGTTCAAAAATGTGCCAAATAACCGTAATATGGTTTAAAAGTACCAAGTGAGTGTTTCAAGCATTTCCGTTCTGTACACGAAGTTTGCGAAATAGATGACACCAGTAACTCATAAGATTAAAACTTCGCTTCTGGAACAAAAAGGTTCATAAACAAGTCCAATCATCCTAATATGGTGTAATAGTAACAAAGGTTGTGTTTCTAACGTTTTCGTTCTGTACACGAATGTTGTGAAATAGACGACACCCGTAACATGCAAGAATCAAAAGTTCGCTTCCGAAACAAAAAAGTTCAAAATGTGACAAATAAACGTAATATGGTGTAAAAGTACCAAGTGAGTGTTTCTAGCATTTCCGATCCGTACACAAAGTTTGCAAAATAGACGACACTTGTAAAATGCAAGAAACAAAAAAGTTCAAAAATGCGCCCAATCATCCTAAAATGGTATAATAGTAAAAAGGATGTGTATCTAACGTTTATGTTCCTAGCACGAATGTTGTCACCCGTAACATGCAAGGAACAGAAAGTCCAAAAACATGCCAAATCATCGAAATATGGTGTAATACTACCAACTGATGTGTTTCTAGCATTTCCATTCAATACACAAAGTTTGCGAAATAGACGACACCCATAACTTGAAAGAGTAAAACTTCGCTTCCAGAACAAAAAGGTTCATAAACATGTCCAATCAGCGTAATATGGTGTAATAATAACAAAGGATGTGTTTCTAATGTTTCCGTTCCGAACACGAATGTTGTGAAATAGATGGCACCCGTAACATGCAAGCATCAAAAGTTTGCTCCCAGAACAAAAAAGTTCAAAAATGTGCCAAATAACCGTAATATGGTGTAGAAGTACCAAGTGAGTGTTCATAGAATTTTGATCCGTACACAGAGTTTGCTAAATAAACAGCAGCCGTAACATGCAAGATTAAAACTTCGCTTCTCGAATGAAAAGGATCATAAACAGGTCCAATCATCCTAATATGGTGTAATAGTAACAAAAGTATGTGTTTCTAATGTTTCCGTTCCAAACACGAATGTTGTGAAATAGACGGAACCCTTAACATGCAAGAATCAATAGTTCGCATCCGGAACAGAAAAGTTCAAAAATGTGCCAAATAACCGTAATATGGTGTAAAAGTACCAAGTGAGCGTTTCTAGCCATTTCCGATCTGTACACAAAGTTTGCAAAATAGACGGCACCCATAACTTGCAAGAATGAAAACTTCGCTTCTTGAACAAAAAGGTTCAAAATCGTGCCTAGTAATCCTAATATGGTGTAATAGTAACAAAGGATGTGTTTATAACGTTTCCGTTCCGGACATGAATGTAGGTGACATAGACGACACTTGTAACATGCAAGAATCAAAAAGTTCGCATATGGAACAAAAAAGTTCAAAAATGTGCCCAATTATCATAATATGAGGTAATAGTAACAAAGGATGTGTTTCTATCGTTTCCGTTCCAGACACGAATGTAGCGAAATAGACGACATCCGTAACATGCAAGAATCAAAAGTTCGCTTTCGGAAAAAAAAAGTTCAAAAATGTGCCAGATAACCGTAATATGGTGTAGAAGTACCAAGTGAGTGTTTCTAGCATTTCCAATCCGTACACAAAGTTTGCGAAATAGACGGCACCCGTAACTTGCAAGAATCAAAACATCGCTTCCGGAACAAAAAGGTTCAAAATGTGCTCAATCATCCTAATATGGTGTAATAGCAACAAAGGATGTGTTTCTAACGTTTCTGTTCCGGACACAATTGTTGTGAAATAGACGGCACCCGTAACATGAGAGAATCAAAAGTTCGCTACCGACACAAAAAGTTCAAAAATGTGCCAAATAATCGTAATATGGTGTAAAAGTATCATGTTAGTGTTTATAGTGTTTCGATCCGTACACCAAGTTTGCCAAATAGATGACACCCGTAACATGCTAGAATCAAAACTTCGCATCTAGAAAAAAGGTTCAAAAATGTGCCCAACCATTCTAATATTGTGTAATAGTTACAAAGGATGTATTTCTAATGTTTTCGTTCCAGACATGAATGTTGTGAAATAGACGGCAGTCGTAACATGCAAGAATCAAAAGTTCGCTTCAGCA